>VYZT01021241.1:111126-122054 GCA_013400735.1 Pomatostomus ruficeps
GACGGCAGCGAGGGGAGCCCGCACCCCCTCGGCCTGGGCCAGCAGCGCGGCCAGGCTGTTGACGGCGCCGGCCAGGCGGCCGCACCAGAGGGGCAGGGGCTGTCCGGGGGCAGGCGGGGGGCTGCGGACGGAGATGCTGAGCAGCGGCGCGGGCAAGAGGGCGCGTAGCTCCCGCACCAGGCGCCGCAGCTCGCCCTGGTACACCTCTCCTCGCCGCCGCAGCCGCAGGCTCTCCACCGCCCTCTCCAACTGATGCAGGTCTGCGTCGGTCAGCAGCTCCCCGAAGGGGCCCAGCACGGCTTGGTGGGAGCGCGAGAAGCTCCACGAGCCCGCATCCTGCGGGAGAGAGGCGGTCAGCGACTTCCGACCGCCCGCGCCCCCTCTGCTCCCCGTGCCCCTCGTACCTGCCCCCCCGCCGGCTCCTCGTCCGCCAGCCGGGCCCGCAGCCGCCGCACCATCACCTGCCGCTTCCACTCGGGGATGAGCCGGCCCCGCTCATCGTGCGTGGGCACCAGCGAGTCCGCGTCTACCTCCGCGGGGTCCGGCCCGGGGGGTCCCACCGGCCCGGCCACCCCGTCCTGTGCGGACAGAGTCAGGGGGGGTCGAAGGGGTTCGGCGGCCCAGGGGACGAGCCGGGGGCCGCGGGCCGAGCCAGCGACCTACCGAGTGGGCGAGGAAGGGCGCCGGGATCCTGGCCCGCTGCGAGGGCTTGCGGAGCTTCAGCTCGGCCGGCACCGACCTGCCGGGCTCCATCCCCTGCCGGGCCGGGCGGCTGCTGGGGGCAGAGGCGCGGGCCTCCTCCTGGGGGACGGCAGCAAGGGGAGGTGGGCCCCAGCATTTCAGGGCCCCCCCAGCTGAGGGGTGACCCGACATGTCACCCTGGTCCTTGCAGAGAACCCTCCTTGGGGGAGAGCCGCGAGTGGATCTGATTCTCTCAGAGGACGGGACGGAGCTGGGGAATCCCTGCTGCCCGCTCCCCCCAGGGGTGCACTGGACCGAAGCTCGGGATCGCCCTGTGGCCGCCAGCCCTTCTCCGGGCATCCCATGTCCCCAGCCCGCCCTCCTGCTCTCTGGGGTGGCATTCCTCGGGGATGGCGCTGCCCACTGCCCCAGCCCCAGTGGGGTCTTACCTGCAGGGGTTGAGCTGCTGCCGAAGTTAAGGGGTCGGGTCCTGTCGTGCCCCGCTCAGGGAACACGCAAAGGTGGTGCAGCTGCACCCCAAAGTCCTTGTGTCTGAAGCAATGAGCGATATGGGGCAGCAGGGGAGGTTGTAGTGGCCGGGCAGCCCAGGAGAGGACGGGGCCAGGGCTGCCGTGCTAGGGCAGGGCACAGAGGCATTGAGCATTGTATTAATATTTGATGGGGCATCAAGTGGCAGCACCAGGGCTCAGTGGGTGGAACTGGCGCTGTTCCTGGAGATAGTGGCTTGGTGACTTGGCTCCAAGCCTTGTCCTGCTCCTGGGGCCAATGGAGAATGGCCGAGGCTGGTCATGGCCCCAGCTGGGTGCTGGGGACAGGGGAAGCCTCTTGCACAGGGGCACTGAGGGCAGGTTCTGGCAATGGGGGATCTTCTGGAGAGGGATCTGCTGCACCGCTGCCTGGGCACCTGTTACTGGCGTTCAGCCACATTTGTGCTCTTTCCCTCCACCACCATCCATTATATATGGCCAGGATGCACTCGTGGGGCTCGCTTACATGTGAGAAATTCAATCGAGGGGCTGGAATAAAATTAAGAAGCAGCAGATCTAAGCCTATAAACACCAATTAGCTGGCGAGGATCCATTACAGAGTCAGTGTCTCAGTGCCCCCCTGGCTCCAGTGCAGGCTGACACCCACTTCTCCTGGCGGGGATGAGCTTATACCGCCCACAGCACGAGTGCAGGTTGTGCTTTGCTGTAGGAGGGGGGATTTCCTGAAAGCTCTTTGGCTTTCAGCCTTTTGGCTGTCGCCCCCAGCCTGGAGAGCTTCTCCTGGGACTGCAGCTCTCCACAGTGCAAGAGTGTGCAGAAGCATGAGAGGAGAAGAGGTTCTGCCCCAGACCTCCATCTCTGTCTCTTTTCTCACCCTGTTCCTCAGGAAAGCAGGCACTGGCCCCTTCAGGATCTGCTCAAAGAGCCTCAAGGAATTCTCCTTTTTTTCCTTTTCCTCTTCCTTTTCCTTTTCCTTTTCCTTTTCCTTTTCCTTTTCCTTTTCCTTTTCCTTTTCCTTTTCCTTTTCCTTTTCCTTTTCCTTTTCCTTTTCCTTTTCCTTCTCCTTCTCCTTCTCCTTTCCCTTTCCTTTTCCCTTTTTCCTTTCTCTTTTCCCTTTTCCTCTCCCTCTTCTCCCTTTCCATTTCCCAGTTGCACACCCACAAGGATGAGCAAAGCAGCACAGAAACAACCAAGGACGGCCTCTCTCCTCCAATTCCAACAACCACATTCATCCCTCTCTACCAGTTCTTCAGCCATATCCACACTCTCCCCAAGATCCCACAGCCGTATCCTTCCCTCTGCCGCAGCTCCCACTCCCCCAGTCCTGCAGTAATGACCAATCAGGCAGAAGAAACCAGCCAAGGCCCTTCTCAGCATCTTGGTTTTCATTTCAGAGGGGCCATGGAGGCTCCACTTCAAATGGGATCAAGGGGAGGAGGTGCACGTGGTCCGCTGGGGCCAGCTCTTCTCCCCCATTCCTTCGGCGGCCGCAGGCCCTGCCCCAGCCAGTTTCTGCCCAACTTCTCCAGCACTCTCTGGACATGCTGGTGGAGCACGGGGGGGCTCGGTGCCCTATCCCCATCAGAGAAACTCTGGTGCCAGCAGCCTCCAGGAGCTGCCTGCTCCTGCTGCTCCTGCTGCTGCCGCTGCCACCACCGCACCACGAAGGGATGGAGGCGACGGCGGCGACGGGAGGCACGGGCCTGCAGCGGGTGGATGAGCTCAATGCGCTCTTGGCACACCGGGCAGGTGGCAGCGGCGCCGGGGGCAGCCCGGGGCTGGATGCAGGCAAGGCAGAACACGTGGCCGCAGAGCTCCACAGCAACGGCCTTTTGGAGGGGACCCAGGCAGATGGGGCAGCTCCCGTCGGCTCCTGGTGCTGCTGCCTCTTGCCTGGCCTCTGCCATCGTTGCTCCTCGACTTGACTCCTGTCAGCTGCTGGTGGGACTTGATGGGTGCTGCTGGCAGGACTCAAAGGCTTGGCTTCGACTTGTGGCACTCAGAGGCTCCTCGGTCACGGGCAGCACTCAGAGGTTCCTTGGTCACTGGCAGGACTTGGAGGCTTGGCTTCTGCTGCTGGCACTTGGAAGCTCATCAGACACTGGCAGGACCCAGGTTCCTCAGTCACCGACAGCACCGGGAAGCTTCTCGGACTCTGGCAGCGCTCAGAAGCTCCTCAGCTGCTCGTGAGTCACAGCCTGGCTGCTGTGGCAGTGCCCATAGCAGCCAAGAACGCTGGTGTTCTCACTTACCCACTGCAAGTGATGTCACAGTGCCCATGACCGGTGACATCACAGGGCTCTGAGGGGCACACCCAGGAGCTCTCCCGTGCACAGAATCAGCCCCTGTGGCACAAAACCAACCCGGCCGTGGGCTGCACACCCCGGCGTTCGCCCAGCTCCCTTCCTGGCAGTGCCTGCTGGGGTGGGGCTGTGCCAGTCACACTCTCCAGGACCTGCTCTGCAGAGCTGCTTTCCATGGGGTGTCCTGGTGCCTGGGGCTGCACCTCCCCAGGGGCAGGACTCTGCCTGGCCCTTGGTTGAACTTCAGCAGGTTCTGTCGGCCCGTTTCTCCAGCCTGTCAAGGTCCCTGTGGGTGCAGTATCATCTTCTGGTGTCTCAGCCATTCTGTAGAGAACTGGGACTCATTTTCTTGGTTTGGTTTCTAAACTTTATTTTTACATTTCATATCTTTGATATCTCAAAAGCAGGGGAAGTCACGGGAATCGGGGGTTGAGGACCTACTGTTTCTATACTTTGCAAAACTTAGCATTTCACATCTAACTGATCCTGCGGGGCAGCCAGTGGGAGATGGATGAAATCTGGGAGCATCCCCAAGGTATGTCCTTGCAGAAGCACTGCTGCTGAAATCACAGAGCCATGCTTAGTTCAGAGAATAAAGTAAGAGGCACTGGGAAAAGTTTTCTATTTCTGTTATGAAGGGTTCTCGGGGAGCAGATTTCTCCTCACAGCTGGCGAGCCCACAGAGCAGTGAAGGAGGCCAGGAGGATGCAGTCAGTGACCACCCCAGGGAAGAGAAGGAATGACCCCACACACCCCATATCTGGCTGCAGACCCAGCCCTGCTGGGCCCCATTCTCTGCCAAAGGCTGCATGGTGAAGCAGGAGCTCAAAAGTCACAGGAAAAGCAGGGAGCCGAGGGGAATTGCTGCTACATTTCTGCTGCAGTGCCCAGCCAAAAAGCTGCAGAAATAGGGCTGTTGGGTACTTAATGCTGCCACCTTGCTATTTGTCCCTGGAGAAGGATGAATGCCTGGTTTTGCAGCAGAATTTCATTACAGGAACAATAAGACGCAGCAATCACTCTGCTATTGAAAATGTGAGTACAAAACTTTCCAAGGGCAGAAGATCTGCCAGAGCTGTAAATCCTGGGTTCTAAGGAAATATGCAGCCACTCTTGTAAGAACCTTACAGCTCGTTTTGGTAATCTCTTTCTCTTTTGAACTACTCTTTAAAAATCGCTTATGTCAACAAATCTGTTAAAAGAGAGAGTGAAACAAAGTTGGTGCTAAGTTTTAGAGAAAGGAAGGAAAAAAGAACAGCCCATGGTAAGCACCAGTCCCATGTAATGAGTACTGGAGACTGCTGAGGCCACACACAGACACACAAAAACACCGTATCACTACACACCCTGTGCTTGCCTTAAATCTGGGGTGGGGAAAGAAGAGGCACCGGCGCTGGGGTGGCGGTGGGGGTGACAGGGGACAAGAGGCGCGGAGAAGCGGGGACAAGAGGCACCAAGCAGGGAACACGGGGACAGGAGGCACGGAGCAGGGAACGCAGGGACAAGAGGCACCGAGCAGAGAACTCGGGGACAAGAGGCACNCAGGGAACGCAGGGACAAGAGGCACCGAGCAGGAGACACGGGGAAAAGAGGCACAGAGCAGAGAACTCGGGGACAAGANGAGGCACCGAGCAGAGAACTCGGGGACAAGAGGCACCGAGCAGGGAACGCGGAGACAAGAGGCACAGAGCGGCAGGGGAGACCGGATGAGGCACCGTGGCTTAACGCGGACGAACGAGGAGGCACCGGGAGGGGGTTGTCGGTAAGGACAGGGGTTACACAGGNCCCCGGGGGCCTGCCGGTACCGGGCCGGGCCGCTCGGGCGCGCCGGCGCTGGCGGTGAGGCCCGGAACGGCCGCTCGCCCATCGCGGTTGTTGGGTTGTTGTAGCAACGGCCGCGATGGCGGAGCGGGCGGCCCTGCCCGACTCGGTGCTGGTGCAGGTGCTGGCGCTGCTGCCGCTGCGGGACCGGCTGCGAGCGGCCAGGTAGGGGGTGCCCGGGCGGGAGCGGCCGCCCCCCGCTTGCCCGGCCCGGCGCTGACGGCGATCGCCTCCCCGCAGGGTCTGCCGGCGGTGGCGGCGGCTGGCGCAGGACCGAGCGGTGTGGACACATGTGGATCTGAGCCCTCACCGGGTACGGGCCGCCTGTCCGCACCGCGGCGCGGGGGGACGAGACTGTTCCGCTGTGGGCAGGAGGGATGGGGGGGAGGCGACGCCACCCCGCTGGGGACGGGGACTGAGCCTGGGGGGGCCGGGTGGCCCCGCTGCAGGCAGAGGCTGAGGGGAACGGGGGTGCCCGTCCCCGGCCCGTCCCCTGGAGCTCGGCCCTCTCGTCCCCCCAGATCACCCGCCGCACGCTGTGGCAGCTGGTGCGCCACCGGCTCCCCGACAGCCTGTGCACCCTGCGGGTGCGGGGCACGCCTCGGCCCGGCGGCAAGCAGCGGCTCCTCTCCGCGGCACTGCTCGCTGCCCTTCGGGAGCGCTGTCCGCAGCTCCACCGGCTGTGCCTGACCGAGACTGACCTCCGCCACGTCCCGTACGAGAGCATGCCCTCTTCTGTCACCACCCTGGAGCTGAGCCTCTGCGACATCCCCGATGCCTGGTTCTGCGTCTCCCCTTCGGTGCCACCACCGCAGGTACAACACCTCGCTATCCACAGCATTCCCACCTTTTCTGACCATCACCTTCTCGACATTTCCTCACAGAGCCACTTGAAGACACTGAGCCTCTGTGGCACCTACCGCATCACTGATGTGGGGATCCAAGCAGCAGCTCCGCACCTGGAGGAGCTTGAACGCCTGATTCTCCGCCACTGCATCATTGGCGATGCTGCCATGGTATTCATCGGGCGCCACATGAAGCAGCTCCGGCACCTGGAAATCAGCAATGCCTATTTCCTGACCAACAGGGGGCTGGTGGCTATCGTCACACTGGAGCACCTGGAGACCCTGTGCCTTGACCTCTACGATTTGGTCTCCCTTGGTTCTGTTATCGCTTTGTTGCAAGTGCTGCCTCGCCTGAACCACCTCAAATTAGGCGGAACTTGCTTTGAAGATGAACTCCTCGATAAAATTCAGGAGAGTTTTCCACACTGCACCATATCTCACACTCCTTGACAGCCTGAAGTGCTCTCCTTCCTTACTACACCTGAAGTGCTCTTTTTTTTTTGTTTTTCTGTACACACCTTTGGGACAGAATTCCCACTTGCCTTAAAAGATTACATTTTTTCACATAAATATGTTAAAAAGCTTGTCATGTAAATAAGTTTGTTAACAAACTTTTGGTAGGATCACCCCCTCTTTGTTTTCCATAGAGCAGAGGAATAGGAAAGCTGAGAAGCACATCCAGCTTTTGGGATCCCCACTGACCAAAAACTGGCTGGGGCAATGACAAGTTTAAGCTGTTTTGTCCTCTTTCTCCACTGCTGAGGATCAGGCAGCAGCTTAATAAATGCAGAATTCAAAGAGTGAAGTGAGGCATCCTTCTGTCACTGAAAAAACAGACCTGGCAGCCAAAACCTCATGATTTCCAATTCCTTCTGCTTTCCTTCAAATTCAGATTTTTAAATCACTTGTCAGACTGGTCATGGGGATTCCTGAACACCTGGTCCCAAGAGCCAGACATCCCGTTTGCCCCGGGCATTGCTGTGGCTGCCGTTACCTCTGGGTTTTGCCAGCAACATCCACATTTTCTCATCTCCTTTTATTGTCTGCGTTCAATTCCTCTTCCTCTCCCACACCCCAATATCCTAACACCAGATAACCGCCGAAATGTTATGTCATTAATTTTTATTTTACATTTTTAAGCAAATCTTGTATTTCTAAAAAAACCCCCAAACTTGCAAGCTTTTGACTTTAATTTGAATCCCTGTTTTTAGAGCTTGGGGTTTTTTTTAACCTGCTTCAGCATCTCTCCTGCCCCTTAGGACAAGAGCATCCTACAGGAAACAGAGCAGGACAAGTAATGCCTCAGTTGAGTTTTTCTGCCCCGTTTTCACCCCAAACACCCCCTGCTCTCCATTCAGCTGCTGCACATGCAATAAACCTTTGGGTTTTAGATGGTCCAGGATGGCAGTCACCCTCCCTGTGGTGAAGTCCTCATTGCTGTCAGGTGGTCTTTGTGCCCTGGCCTCTTTTTTGTTCCTAAACCCAGTCTCAGGATAGCTTCAGGGCAAATATCCAAAGGTAAAACGTGCCGGTCCTGCTTTGGAAAGCATCCCAAGGCTGCTGGCTGAGTAACTACCACTCGGTATTTGTCCCAGACAAGGGCATTAACACTGGTGGAATTAACCTTATTAAAACCTCCAGCATCCTCTGTTCCAGCACTCTCTGGGATGGGGAAGGACAGTACAACAGGAAAAGGGAAAATTAAAAACCGTAAAAATCCATCAGTCAGTCAAGGCACAGTGAGATGTGGTAAGAACCTCAATGTTCTCCTGATCTTTCCAGCAGGATTTTTGCAATCCTGATGGTACAACAACAGCATTTAATATCCCCACAATCACAACATGCCAATTTTCCATTACCTAGCTGCTAAACACGGAACAGCAATTACAGCTTGATATGGTGCAAAGTGGAGTGTTTTAGGTTTGGAAGGAGGAAGGGAGCTGTAAATATGACCATGGGCAAATTAGGGGAATAAAGGACTGAAAGGTCTTTAATCAGCAGTTCTGGTTCTGCTCACCCTCCTCACACCTGCTTGAGGGCTCTTCTTGACCTTTATTTCTTCTGATTTCCAAATTCAAGGGGTTTCTACTCACTTCATCTCCATTTCATCTTTTGCTCACTTGAGTTTTTCTTCCTCCAACCCCACCTTCTGGATGTCCATATGCACATCATTACATCATAGCCCAAATGTTTTTCAAAATATATAATAAATGTCCAACAGAGACAGGTAAACCTTCAGCAAGGCCAGGACACGAAACTGGTCTTAGCATCCTGAGAGGAGCTGCAGTCCGCAGCCCTCAAAGTGAATAGAAAACTCAGAGAAACCATAAAGTTTGGGGTTATCAATCTTTGCAGGAAGCGACCATTAATTACCAAGCTGCTGCTTTGCCTCTTCACCAGCTTACACACATGTACCACGATTTCATATATGTACATATTTAATATTCATACCCTACTGTTTTATCGCTGTTTTATCCATTTTATTTTCTCGGCTGAGTGCATCTGCTCGTACCTTCTGTGGTAATTTCCAAAGCCTTTCCTATCTTCCAGACCTGCTCATTTTCACATCTGGAGTAAACCCCATCAGAAACCTGAGAATTTGTCCCTTTTAAAATCCAGACGAATGGGGAAGAATCACAATAAAAAGCAGAAATTGACGGGATGACAGGGTGGGACGGGATGAGGCGAGCTCGGAGATATGACACCGGGAACACAGGGGAGGCACCGGGAGCCAGGGGGTGACAGGAACAGGGGGCAAGAGGCACCGAGCAGGGGACAGGGAGACAAGAGGGACCGAACAAGGGACACGGGGAGTCGAGACACGGGGCTTTCTTATCTGCTGAAGCGGGGACAAGAGACACCGAGCAGGGCACACGTTTTGACAGAAGCAGTTTTCCGGACTGCTTCTCTCTTGACACATTTCTCTGTGCGAGAAGCAGATGGACATTTCAGACTCTGAGGGACTGAAAGGTCGTGATGCTGCGTAATACAGCTGAGAACGCAAGTGCAGTGCACCATAATTGCGTGTGCAGTTTGCAGCCTGCGAGGAAAAGTAACTGCCACTTGATTGTGGTGCGAATACAAGTTTGCAAAAGGAAGGGAAAGCCTGTGAAGTCTTTCTGTTCGGGCATGTTTTAATTGGAGCAGCGGACTTTGGATCGCCACATCGGATGGTTTGGAGGTAAGCACGGTGCAGCTCCGTGTCTGTCGAGTGCCCAGCGCCGCTCAGCAGCTCCACGAGATGGGGCTGTGCACCCGCAAACCGGCCCGAAGCGCCGCTCCCGCGGTGGGCACGGCTGGGCGCGGCTCTGACCCGAAAAGCGTCGGGACACACGGGCTTTGCTGAGCTTCCCGTTCCATGTGCAAACCCTTATCTGCACCACACGAACCCCTTCCCAATAATATGTGCTAATATGTTTTTTCACTCTCGCTGCAACGTGGAAAGCATCCAACAAAAATATAACTTACAAAAATCCCAGGTTAGAAAGCTTTTGCTGGCTGCAACTTCAACGGCTTCCATGGAACCGAACCACACACCCTGCTACCTGCACCTTCCTTCTCAGCTCTGTGTACCATCACAATCCTTCAGTCTCACAGAGTCACAATACAAAACTGACCCCTACTGCTGATTGCTCAGACACTAAAGGTACCAGGACAAAAAGATCAACAGCTCCGCTTTTACATTCCCACTGTCATGGTTCAACAGCTCTAACCAATACTACTATATGCCAGGAAAATCACTCGAATTCACCAAGACCATCCAATGTGCGGATCCAAAATTGTTTTCCTTGTCAGAGAAAGAAACTATGACCCCATCTCTAAAGAAATGTGATTCCATCTCCAAAACAGAAAATGTCTGGGAAGTGGTCCCTTACAAAAGCGCTAGAACACTGTTACTGGGCATTACCGCCCCTAGGCCCTACACCAAGACTCAGGTGCTTACTTTGCCCAAAATCAATGTAGTGCCAAAAATTTCGGAAGACCACCTCTGAAATGGGGAGATGACATGCTAAATTACAGACAGCGGGAAGCTACTCCCACCCAAAGGTGCCAAATTAAAAGAACTGCTGTTCCCGCTTTCATTCCCTGGGAACCTGGCAATTTGCAGCACAAACATCAGGACTGTCTGCTTTCTTATCTGCTCTGCAAAAACTAGGACATCCTTTAATTCCCAAGGAAAGGAACTCTAATTCACATCCTGAACCCCACCCTAGAAATCTGGAGCCAACAAGCACAAATTTTACACGCCTTGGTGTGGGAAAATGACTGGGAACCCTGTGGACAGGTAACTGTGGATACAGCTAGAGGAAACTGAGGAGTTATACCAGCTTTTTAACAGGAGTTGTGCCAGTATGGAAATTATAGGGTAAATCACAGTTGCAGCTCCCTGGATGGAAGGTGGTTGGCATGACTTGAAACATTCCATGGTGATCCCCACCCCCCCACACCTGGGAAAGGGAAGGGGAAGGGGAAGGGGAAGGAAAAAGGGAAGGGGAAGGGGAAGGGAAAAGGGGAGCCGAGTGGAGACACTGTGGCCAGGCTCTGGGGGAAGCCTTCCTCAATGGTACTTTGCAGCTAATAAACCACACACCAGCCAGGGGAGACAGAGGAAGATGTCCTACTGCTGAGCCAGCAACTGTGGCAAAATTCCTCTCCTTAGATAAACTTGATTCATTAAAGCCTAATAATAAATTTTACCCACTGGCACCGCCTGTCTCCTCCCACTTGGCCCCGTTCCCCGTTTTACCCACTTTGAACTACTGGAGCCA
>VYZT01021244.1:0-11413 GCA_013400735.1 Pomatostomus ruficeps
TTTATTTTATTTTATTTTTATAAATAAGGGCATGCCCACATTCGGAATTTGCTTAAATTTTTTACTGTTATGGTGCTGCTACCATGATCCAGATATTAACAAGATTTCAGGGAAATGCCAAAATGGGATGGTCTATTACTGTGAGGATGGGATAGAAGGGTATCTTTTATTATCCACTACTGAAGAGAATTTTTAAGAAATAAAGACCCATCTGGCAGTCTTGTCAGCAAGAAAATTAAGAAAACAGGTAGTTCACTTGTAATCCACAACTCTAAGGATATTCTGTTTCAAATTAGATAGGATGTTAATGGTGGAAGATAACATCAGAGATATATACTAAAGAAACTGCAAAGCATAAGATAGAAAAAAAGAAAGCTTCCTTGTTAGCTTAATGATAATAAACAAATAGGCTGCTCAATCACAACAAATACATAAGTTTTGTATGCACTAATTGAGACCACTGACACCTTGAAATGTCTTGTTTATGTACTTTACACTATCCACAGAACAATTTAGATTCTCACAGCTGTTGCCAAAAGTCAGTCTTAGTCCATTGCTTTAATTAATCTATGCTCATTATCAGGATGGCAGTCTTTATATGAACATAAAGTCAAAGGAGAAGATGTATCATTAGTAGAATTTTTAGAGCAATTTGCAGGATACTGAGTCATTAAATATTTTCTACCCTTAGTGAAGTCCTTTGATATGTAACAATAACAAGGACATCTCTAAATACAATCTTCAAATAAATACTTGAAGATTTGTAAATCTGGTGGATAACAGGAAATGACATTCACACTAGCTAACTGCTTTCTCATTTCTTAATAAATTAAAGGGTATTGCATAGAACATATGGCTTTATGATGATCTAAATATTCTTCCAAGACTATGAAAAAATGCCTCTTCTTATAAAAGAAATATGTAATTACAGGGACTTTTTAAAAAACGAAAAAGTGGGAAGTGGATTCTATTGCAAAAAAATGTACAACCTACTTGAACTCTCCCTTTCTCTCTTCCTCTTATATGTATATTGTATAACTATACAAGATAATATGAAAACATATGCTGTGTTTAACTATTTTCTAAGGCTGAAAATACATTCTTTACTGGTATTCTATTGAAAAGTTAAATACATAACTGAAAACTACATTAGATTTGAGTTAAATGTAAAAAGGTAAGATATAAGGGGAAATTGCAGCAGGAATGTTTATTAATCATAATAATATATGTTATGATTCCAGCAAATTAATTCTAGATTTTGTATTTGAAAAACAAACAAACAAATGCACAACCGAATCTGTCAACATATGGGTATTCACATACATGCACTGCTCCTTCCCAGAAGTAACAAATGATCATACATGTCTCCAATAAACAAATAGTTCTGAAAAATACACTCAATAATATTTAAATTACCTGCCAGTTAAGAATGGACAATCAAAGACAAAAGGAGGG
The DNA here is from genome assembly GCA_013400735.1 of Pomatostomus ruficeps. Lineage (NCBI taxonomy): Eukaryota > Metazoa > Chordata > Aves > Passeriformes > Timaliidae > Pomatostomus > Pomatostomus ruficeps. The sequence continues at coordinate 1,456 of VYZT01021244.1, forward strand.
CACAAAGAACTGCAAAACTCCAAGATGACAGAATGTAGCACATATGTTTTGCCTTTTTTTTGTTAAAGGGGCAATCAAGCAGCTCATTCACTTCCTATCAACAGAAAAATGAATACAAGCTTTAAGAAGTGCTAATTTTCATCAAAATTATACAACAGTAGGTACCTGCTACCCTTAGATCTAAAGTATTTCAAATTCTTCTTCTCAGTGATCACATGATGGGAGTTTAAAAATGGACTAGAATATGATTGTAGTCCAGTCTCTTTAAGGTCTCAAATAATTATAGCAGAAAAGCTTACTGTTTCTATCTATAGGATTTATTTTTGGGTTGGATTAAACAATATGTTGAATGTTTTGGTGATTTTAATTTGCATTGTTATCTGCAAGGACAGGTATTGAAATTTTAACACAACCAGCCAAGAATAACTTTCAAGAGGAGCTGGCAATTTATGTTACTTAGTAATACTCAGAAAACAAAGTTAATTGAATACATAACAATCAATCAACAGTTTTAAGAATGAGAACTACTCATATTTATCAATTTGTTCTTTATTAACAATAGCTATATTAGGCCTCATAATGAAATGTATGTAAAGCTTCAGTGTACAGAGGAGCCAAAGAAATATTAATTTCAAATAATACTACTATTTTGAATTATGCTAAAAGGATGTCATCTTAGTAAAATGATATACACATACTTATTAAAACAAAAAACCAAACAAAAATTATTGAGTTAAGGGTTTACATAAAAGACAAAGTTTTTAAAATTACAGAAAATCTATCCTCATTGCATTCTGATGGTGAATACATCAGGTTGAATATTCCCTATGAGGTCATTGGAGTGACCAAATTTTAAATTGCCACCCAAAATTTGAAGTCTCCAGAAATGACCATGTTTTCAAAGCACCTAGGATTAATAGGAGATAGTTTAAAGAGTAATGCATAATTCAAAGCTCCTGCTGACTTGGTCACTGCTCACATCTTGGATTCAATGTTTTTGTAGTTAAGGACATAAATATTGGTGCATCCTGATAAATATAATTTAGCCATTAGTAGTAGAAGGTCGTAGACCTTGCACTGACCTGACTCTGCAGGGTCTCAACACTTGTCTGGGCTTGTCCTCTCAGCTGGTTTCAACTCCTCTATACAGCCAGCGGACTTCAGAGAGCAATTAATCTCAGCCTAAAGTAGACATTTACATTTGACCAGCCAATTCTTTTGTTGCTTTAATTATATTATTACAGATTTCCCCCACGTACTGTAAATGTGTCCCACTGCTCCCCTTCTGATTTGGCAGCTTGCCTCTGCCAATTGTCCTTGTGACAGTGTAACATAGATGGTGTTGGGAGACAGAGACCATCTAAGTCCTTCCTTGGCATTTCCTGATGAAAAAACAGAGAGAAACCGCAGGCAGAATGAACTTATTCTGAAGTCAATTTACCTAAAAAGACAATGCAGTTACATGTAAAGCCAGGTCCTCTTGGCTTTTAGCCTCCTAGGGTTTGCCAGTTCAGGTAAATGTGGATATCATCAGGAGAAACAGGAACAGTTGCCTGAGCATAGAGCTTTCATATCTCATTAAAATTATCTTTGAGATTTTCTGTATTTTTATTATTTAACACGCACATTTCCACACATTTTTGTGCTCTACAAATGTTTATGCTCTGAAGACCATAAAAGAATAATTTGTAATATTTCATGTCTATAAGTTAATTACCCAAGAAAGGAAAAAAAACATAAAAGGAAGAAAATTTACAATAACTCAATAAAGGCATAAAATATAATAACCAATATAAGGTGGATACAAATTTCACAATCATATATTTACAAAGTTATAAAGGAATTTTACATGAACTCTAATGGTGTTGGATAGACCAGTAATAGTATGCATGCATATGCAAGTACTTGTTATGCTTGTTAATGTTGCTTATTTTATAAGGTATAATCGTGAGCTGGCTAAAAAATAAAGAACCAGACATTAATACAAAACTCAGTTATACGCAAGTACTTTATTCAAAAAATTAATGAACCTGACTTAAAAAATTTAGAAAATGAACCTGCAAATTAACCCCATTAAACATTTACAAAGGCATAGTTTTAGTGAATAAGAAGGGCCTCCAGACGTACAAATCTAGGGGTCATGTCCTTTAATTTGTCATAGATCTGCTGAAGTCAGTGGAATAATATTTTTCGCTGAATGAAAATGCATCTTTAAAATATTTTTGTTTTCTGTTATCATATTAGTTTCTTGTTGTCTCAATATTATCTACAGTTTTTCTACTTATTTTTAATTATGTAGTATTACATTGTATGTAATCTGAATTTTGTTACTTATTTTTTATACAATATCTTCTAATAAGAGCTATGCTTTTAATTTATGCAATAAATTTTATCTATGTTATTCCTCTTAAAGTCTATAGGTTAAAACTACTAAAATACTTGTTTGTCACTTTGAAAATTATGAAAAAGAAACAAAATAAAAATGTTCAGTGTCTACAGAAAGTCTTTGTTAAACTTGGTCAGTATTCAGTTGCTCAGCTTGCTGAGCTGCAATGTGCATGTTTCACTGGACACTGAAGTTTTAAATCTGCATTGCTGGTTATTTGTAAAACCATCATTCACCAATTCATGGGTTCTAGGATAATATGGAACAAGCCTGAAACTGTACAGTTGTTTTCCAATTAGGAAGAAAAATATCAAGAAAGAGAAAGATACATTGTTAAAAGCATATTATAAAAAAGAGAAAAAAAGAAAAACAGAAAAAGAGGAGAAAAATGTCCATTTATGTTTTGGACATTACTTTTAACCTTCAGTCAGATAAAAAAAATCGGAGGCTACCTTTTGGCACTCAATATATCTTATTTGTTTATCTGGAATACAAAGAATGAGAAATATAGAATAATGAAAAATGAAAAAAAATCCCAAGTATACAATCTCTTTCTTTTTCTTTTTTTTTTTCCCTTGAAGGATATAATGACTAAACAAAACAGCAAGCTTTTACTGAACACCATCTGAAGACAGTGTTTGGTAAAAGTACTCAGCAAAGGATGTTCTCTACTTTATAAGACATGAAGACTAAAGAAAGCAAAGCCTGAAACCATTACAAGAGTCAAGTTAGAAGCATTAGGCTACAAAACACTCATACATTATTAAATATCTCAGCTGTGGCATCAGAGTACTTCTTAATTCTCCTTTTCACTGAAATAAAAAATTTATTTGCTAATCATTAAATGGGACAATAAATCTAAGAAAAAAAAAAGAATGATATTCAAACATTTGTGAATACAGGAAGCTTTGAGAAAATAAATACCTTGCTATTTTATGGTATGCTAGTACTTCAGAGGTCTTGCTTGTACATAACACATGCTTAGGGTCTTAATTTTGGTGTAGTATATTAAATGATATTTGGGGGCTGGATATGTAAGGAAGAAGTGTGAAGAGATAGAAGAGAGAAGGCAGGCATGTGGTAACCTGAACATTTGCAGCATGAAAGAAAGATACTGGAGTGAGTCGCAGGCAATATAATTCCTTTAATTTGAGACATTACCATATACAAACTCTCTTCATGATTTACATTCATGTCATGGGTTGTAGTAAATAATTTTTGGCCACCTGTCTGTTTGGCACTCATGAGAAATGACAACACTTCTGTTCATGGTGTAAAAGAAGGATCATGCTGGCTGAGGTGCAGTTTTTCTCCATCATCACTGGGCTAAACACCAAGTGTCTTGCTGCTTTATTGACACCGCACTTATTCTGCTAGTTTGCATTTTTATTTAGGTAATTTTGTCAATACATTAGTGATGGCTTACTTAACAAAATTTACTGAATGCTGAAACCTTTTTCATTTTGGCAAGATAGCTCTGGGTCCAGAATTTTGGCAGGGTCCTGAGTGCTTTGCTCTCCCTGTCCACAACCACCTCCTCCACTGGTCCCCCCACACTGTCCATGGCCCAGGACCCTTTGTCAGCCCCCCAGGGCCATCAGGCCCTGCTTCAGCAATACTGCAGCAGGACTGGTCCAACTCCCCACAGCCCTGCCCTGCCTGGTCACAGACCCCACTAAGCCAGAAACAGCTGTGGGCCCGTGGTCTGTCCCCATTCCCAGGGAGATGTCTGATGCTGGGACTCTCCCTGGTGTTCCCTGGCTCACCTGTTCCTGTTCACCATGGTGGTTAATGGAGCATCCTGGCAATATTCACCTTGAAATTGTCCAGGTTTGAGTATGAGTTATCTTGGGATATTATCCAGCAAAGAACTACCACACACAGTTTTGGTATCTTTTGATTTAATTTAGGAAATTACTCCTAAGAGAATCATCCTGTGAGTGCACCTATGGTTCTGTACAATAGACAGCCAAAGTGGGTCAGTTATCAAGAAATCTTTTTTTTTCACCTCTTCTTTGAACTAGTGAAGTTCCTTATGTACATGGAAACTGTTCCAAATATACCTAGGACCTGTGTTATTAGATAGGATCTCACTACCTGTATATCGCCACCACAGTATAACTCCAGCCAGCAGCCAAGTCCAAAGGAGCTGCTTACTCACTCACCAACAGGATCAGGGAGAGAATCAGAAGGGCAAAAGACAGAAAATTCGTGTGTTGAAAGACAGTTGAATAGGGAAATCAGAAGTTTCACACAAGCAAATCAAAACAAGGAATCCATTCACTGCTTTTCATGGACAGACAGCTGTTCAGCTATCTCTAAGAGAGCAGGGCCCCCTCACCTGTAATGGTGTCTTGGGAAAACAAATGACATAACTCCAAACATCTTGCCCTTGCTTCTTCTCCCCTCACACTTTACAGATGAGCATGATGTCATCTAGTCTGGAATATCCCTTTGGCCAGTTGGAGTTAGCTGTACTGGCTGTGTGTCCTCCCAGTTTTCCATGCAGCCCCAGACTCCTCACCAGTGTGGGACTACTAAAAGCAGAAAAGGCCTTGGGTCTGTATAAACACTGTTCAGCCATAATAAAAACATCTCTGTGTTATGAACCCTGTGTTCAGCACAAATTCAAAATACAACCCCCTACCAGCCACTGGGAAGAAGATTAAGTCTACCCCAACCAAAGCCAGCACAATCACACACAAAATCCTTTACAAAATACCTATAGCCCTTATAGGTGCTGTAGTGCATCAAAATGAACAAAAATTGTCAAGGAATGAGGAGAAAGTCAAGATGACTTTTCAATGACACATATTCCCAGTACTAAATCTCTCTCTTTTGCTCTGTCTTTCCCCTGAGTCTTCAAGCTTGCAAGCAGCTCCAAGTAAAAGGCATGTACCACATGATGACAAGAACTCCTGTAACAGAGTGAAAACTTAATAATTGCCCTTGCCTTGGCTTCATTTGCTGCTTGCTCAGTGATACCAAACTCTCTGCAAACTTCTATGAACACAAATATATTACTATTGTTTTGCTGGTTCAGAAGAAACTGAGAGTATTCCACCTCTTCTGTTCTGTGTGTAAAACGTGCAGTGATCCAGGGGATGCTGTGCAGTGTACTTGCTGCAGAGCACATGGTGAAATTGTCTGTTTCTGTATTTTAAACATCTCACATGGACAGTAAAAAAGCCTCATCTATATTTGTGGGATAATGTGAATAAACTCAATAGGCAGCACTTAGTAAAAATATATCCTTTGAAATATAATGCAATATCCTAAAGTGAGTCACCTAATGCAATTATAATGTCCTAACAAGCCATTTCAGAAGCAAAAAATCTTCATGCATGATTAAATAACAAACTTCGTCTGAGCACACCGCGGATTTTTAAAATTGCAACAGTCCTTTTATTTCAGCTTCTTCTTCAGATATAAGATGAGCTTCATATAGATTTATTTTCAGTTTTTCATTTCCTAGGTAGTGTTAACATACTCTCTAATGCAAGAGATGAAACAGAACTGAAACCACTACTGCATAAAAGACTTTCCTTCAAGGACAAAGAACAATATACTTTTAACTTTAGTGATGTAGTTTTCACCAATATAATACCTCTTTATTCATGACATTTTGTCCATTATAGCATGAGATTCCTCAAAAGATAAAAGTAATCATCCAGCAGAAAAGTCTAGCTAATTATCCATTGTCTGAGAAATCGAGCTGGTGTAATGGATGAAACATCAGTTACAGCAATTGCTGGTGTCTACCGACAGAAGAAATGCATCTCTGAAATTACTGTACTAGAAGCCTCAGAAATCTGAGTCTTCCTTGCCTGCTTTCTCTAGATGGATAGAAAAGCTTGTTTGCAGCAGAAATTTATATATATACACACATATAAGACAAATTAAATGCTTTAAAATAATTACTGAATGTTATATAAACATTACTTTTTTGGAATGTACAAGGTATTGACTCATTTCTTATCATTTTATAGAGCAATTAGTGATTCTGTAAGAGCTGAGGAGGAACAAATATAAAGAACTTACTGAGATTAAGAATATATGTTTTTAAAATTTCACTTTAGTCCATTTTTTAAAAAATATATTATTAAAAATGGGTTTTGTTTGTTTCCTTTTTTTAAAATGCACAAAATACTTTAATTATATATTTGAGTTCGGAAAATGTGGCAGTGGGCTAGGGGGAAATCCCCTAGCTGCCACGTTCTAACCCTGTCAATCATAGATTCAGTTCCACCTCTGTTATTTTAATATTCATTGTATTGTTTTACTATTCAACAGTTGCCAGAAAGTTCTACTGTTCTGTAAATTAATAGGTTAATGCAAATATGTTCTGCCCTTGCCCAAGACTCATTGGAAAGCTGTCACCCCATGTCAATTTGTGATCTGTTAAGGACCCTGGACCCACCTTATCACCACTCCCTTCCCCTTGTCTATAAAACCCTGTGTAAAGACGCCATCGGGGTCTCTCTGGTAGCATGTATCCTGAAGAGAAAGAACATCATTAAAAGTCTGGGTAAGCTACCAAGAGTCCGTTCTCTCTTTTCTTTACTCCTGCCTGCTTCAATCTACATCGAGGTTCACTGCACTCACTGCAAAGCACAAGCTAGGTACAGAGATAAGCGAGATAAAATAAAGCTGCTGATAGCGGCAGCCAGAGAAGCTTATCTGACCAAAGCACTGGATAACGGCAGGCTTTGCAGCACCCAAGCAGCCCTGCCGAACCCACAGAAGCGTTAGCAAAAGGCCAACATTATATAAATGCTTTAACATCTAAGCATGACTGCTTAATAAGTTTTTCAGTCCTAGGCAGCTAAAAACTTTGTCAACTAAAATTGACAAGTAACGAGCAGGGAAATTTAGAGACACTTTGGATACCACAAGGAGGAGCTTTGACAATTCTACTGGGGACTTCTAAGACAGCTGGAAAGAAAACAAGAAGGACTAGTAAAACAGACTAGAATGAAGGAAAAGATGAAAAGAAACCATGTACATAGAACTTAGAAATGGACAATGAAAAGAATACAAGATACAGGAAAAAATCCTAGAGCCAGGGCTTTCATGTGAAAAGACAGAAGATAAGATTAGGCATTTTAAAAAAACTGATTTTGATTAAATTTGAGAAATAAGACTGGAGGAGAAAGGGAGATGTCCTGCATTAAATGTTAATAGATTCTACTGTAAGAAAGTTGGTCCTTAGTTCTGCTTTCAGATAAATTACAGTGAGAAGTGTATAAAATATAGAGGCAGGATTTGGCCCTTTTCCTTTGCCATTTTGAGGTGATTGAAAATAAAGCGAGGTCAGAACAAAAGACGGTTGGACCAGAGGATCATCAAGGTCCCCTCCAATCTGGTATTCTATGATTTTGTTATGAGTTAGCTGGAGGATTACAGGCAAAGTCTCTTTTCTCTGTGGTCTGTTCCTACTCTAATTCATTTTGAGCTGTGCTTCATTTACTGTATCTGGAAAGGTTACAAACTGGCATTCTCAGAGGAGCTGTAAAAGAAAGTGAGTCCTTAGATACTAAGCAAAGATCTAGAAATAGCTGTAGTTTTCTGATGGAATGTTGACAAAGAATATTTGAACTGAACCCTTTTTTGTGTACACCTGTCTCACAATATATTGTGTGAGAGGCCAAAACCGGCTATCATTTTTATAAAAATGCTATTTAACTAAAAAGTTTTGTAACACTCGCTTATCTGTTTGCAAGTATTATCATCTACACAGGGGAAAAAAAAGAAAGAAAAACAAACAGACAACCCCCCCCCCCAATCACCTGCAAACCAGAAGTATGACCTATGGAAGTCAGGTTTTTTTGTTTTAAGAGTGTTCAAGGCAGTTGCATTTGTGAGCTTCTGTGGGTTAAAAGCTCTGCTCAGTTTACAAGTTGGCGAGCACCCTTAGAAGAAATTGTCTCCCCTTGTCTTCTCTTAGACATGCCTTCTGAACACTGAGTGGCAGAATGAAGATTCGGCACAATGGGAAGCAAGTATCAGTGTCCAGAAAAATAAAAATGCATATTTCAATCTAATGTAAAAGCTAAGTATTTTACCATGTGGTTTCTTAGATCATTCTAGAGGCAATATTGTTTAGGAAAAAACATCTAAATCCTATATAATCACCTTGTACTCCTTAGTTCTCTTATGGCAGAAAGTTTTCCAAGAAACATTGTGGGGTTTCAGGTTTTATTGTAGTCTTACAAGTTAGGAAAAATTAAGCACATGAAGAAATGAATTGACATCTTCAGGAAATACGGTAGCTTATGCATAGGAATATTGAAATGATGATATGACAGGTACATTGTTCAGTGAACCTCCAAAGAGAGGAAAAAGAAAGAGAAATAAACACTTGTATGAAGATATAAGGAGGAAAAGTAAGGTTAACAAGATGGTACTTCAGGATTATTTGATATCAGCCTATTTCAATGACCCTGGCATTAATTAGGCTTTCTTTGTGATGTTTTGTAGAATGGAGACAAAGTTGAAAGATTAGGATTTATTAAATTATTACTTCCCTAAAATATTGTGTTAACAGCCCTACATGGGATAGGTTTTTCCTCATCTAGATTGAATTTTAACCAATGAATAACACAACAGTGATAAATTATTGAAACAATAGAAGACAATAAAGTCAGATATCCACAGTCCATAGCCATATTTTGCTGCGTTTTTAGAATAGTGTTATTGTATACAGAAACAGAAAGTACACCAAAAAAATGGTAAAAAAATAATAAGAAGGCAACAGTAATGAATAGTGTAACTAGTGAATTCATGAGCCATGGGTTCTATGATGAAAGACAGAGTAAATTTTAATATAATGGGAGTTACGTGCTAATATTTTGAAACATATGAAATATTGTTTTGATGGTTAAAATATACCAATAATGCATTGATTTAAAAGGGCTGTGACTTCTATACAATTTTGAAATGCGTTTGGTGTACATGAAGTCTGAAACCATGTAGACAGTGTCATCCCTACTTACAGTTTTCCATCTACCATGCCCAATAGCACAAGGAGGCATAAGTGGATATGAACAGAAGTGAGGCCAGACCACTGTTATCTACAAAAAAATCTATTCACCTGCTGTGTTCCTCACACAAGTCCATAGTGGCATACACATTCCCCACTTGCAATATAAATGTCGTGGTCCATGCACCCCATCTGATATTGTTAACTGACATATAGTATGGTCAAGGAAAAAAAAGTTGTTACTCTGAAGCTTTAGTATTGTTTTATGATTTTGCTGAAAAAGAGTAAGATAAAAGACTGCAGAAACTTTGGAATACTTACTGAGTCATGCTAACTGGTTACAACTCTCCTGAAACTCAAGGCTATGATACAGAAACATGTGGTGAATTTCATGATTTAGAAACCAGTTTAAGTGAATAAAGAAGAAGATGGGTGTCACGGCGCTGCGGTTGCCACGGACAGCTACTCTACTGGTCCGCAGAGGGGACAGCAAACAGCGCTCGGACGCTCCGACACCGCCCGCGCCGGACCTCTCAGGTCTGGCACTCCAGCAGGCTTTAGAACGCAGCTGCACCGTCTGTCCCTGCTAG
>VYZT01021244.1:11723-28897 GCA_013400735.1 Pomatostomus ruficeps
AGATTGGGGATTTCCCCAGCGTCACTTTCACTCTCCTCCTCTGGCTGCCGTGGGGATCAGCCTCGCACTGCCACAGATGGGCAACTAGATTAAAACGAAATGGGGTTGTCATTTAGGTACTCATGCTCACACAGGGACACTTGCTGCCTGGATCTCCCACAGAATTTTTGGAGAATTTATAACACTAAATTATTTTCTTTTTTCTCTCACTGGTGTATCAGTCTTAATACTAGAGCATCTGAATATTGAAGTTTGCCAAGAGTAGTTTGATGTGCATTTAAACAAGAAAAGAAGTTTTATTTAACCTTGTGTCTTTTTCAATGAAAAATATTCTTGGAACTGAAATATTTAGAAAATATAATACCAAAAAATAAAGAGAGAATATAAGTTCGTTCAGCAGTGACGGTCCCCTATAACAATAGTAATAATAGTATTAATGATAATAACAAAGACAACCACAACCCTGATAACAACAACCCCAATAACAGCAACAACGACAGTAGCAACTGACATCTGAGATTCTTTCACCGAAGACCAAACGTTGTTCTAGACAGACCACTGGAAAGCACCTAGATTTAGGTACAGTGAAATTTTCCTCTATCTCACATCCCAAGGGAGATTTCTAAACAAAGGCATGTAAAAGAACATTTCAAAGAACCTAGACCTTCAAGGGAGTGAAAACCTAGTTTTCGTGTAAATCCTACTAATACCTTTGGAGCTTTGGTCTGTTCTTACTCTGGTGAATACAAATTATGCAGGCTTAGAAGAAATGTCAAAACTAGACTGAGTCAATCCAGTCTCTAACTGATTGGAAATGTATTTGTGTTGACAATGCCTTTTAAATGTATGGAAGGGAAAGAATTTTTTTAAATAGCTATGGGCCCCAATATATTGCTAAGTAAAAGGTTAGAAAAAGGGTTGACCATTCATGTGGAATTTTTACTGTTGGTGTCTTTTCCTATGAGGAACATTTGCAAGGTGGACATTTGCTTAATGAAAAATTTACTGCCACATTAAAGAAAAAAACACCTAATCCCATGTATCAGTTATTGAATGGTTTATATGTTACCTTTTACCACAAGACAGTGCACAAGCATATGTTGATGATGAAATCTGACAAGATTTGCTTCAAGAGATTGTTTTCAAGTATTTTCTTTTTTCTTAGTTCTACTAACCGGAAAAAGGTAGGAAATACAATCAGGTAGTAGAAGGCATTTTTCCTACTAACACAGGCATTTCACCTACATTTCTTATTCTTGTAACTTTAAGGAATGTTACTTTCAATCTCTTGTCTTACGCCCCTAGATATTTACAATGTCTTAAATTATGCAAAATTTTAAGCTTTATTTCATACATTTTATTAACTTATGTTAATAGGAAAACTATATGACATTCAATTATTTTATCATTATAAAACACATTTATTTTCCCTGGATAAATGTGAATTTTCAAAAAAATCTTAAAAACACAGAAATTAATTTCATGATTCACAATGCATGTTGTTTGCCAGGCTCAATAAAACACATGAGACAAAAGCATTTCCAAATAACTTCTTTTCATATATTGTGGCAATTAACATTTCAGATACCAACAATAGAAAATGCTTATGTCTGTGTTAACTATAATGAAATTATCTGTTGTTATTATTCATTAATGTTCTAACCATTTTCCCATAAGAAATATTAAGCAATCTAAAAAGGAGCATATGTTTGTGCAAATTATATTCTCCCTTAAGATTTTGTAAGAAGCTCATCATAATAAGCAATTATACGGTACTTCTTCAGCTTAAACTTTTAGATTAATCACAGAAAGGTTTCATGCATAACCTTCTTGCCAAGAACATGCTTTAATGTGACAGGTTTATCCTCAATTAGGTTTTGTTAAAGAGGTTTCATTGTACTATTTTTCATGTTTTGGTTTAGTACAAAGACAGTGTATTCTCTTTACATATATATTGATGTAAAAGATATTCTGTGGAGCATAATGCTTTTAGTGAATAATTAATTGTATAAAATTGAGGGTTTTTTACTGATTGGCTTCTTTTGCATGCACGGCTTATCTTCTGATGATCAAGATGACAAGATAACAGAGCATCATCATGCGAACACTAACTAAAAGGTAAACTCTCTGCTGCACTTTGAAGAAAAGTATCTTTTGTAGTTTTATCTTACTGTTTGTAGATGTCATTTAACCTTATTTAATATATTTCCTCACAAGTAAGTTGCATGTTTGAATGGTTCCATGCCTTTAGGGTGGGAGAGAAAAAAAATGTCTAACTACAAATTCCAGTCTTCTGTACTTTTATTTGACATTATCAGAAAGTACCACAGAGGCAAAATGTCATGTTATGTCATAATATAAAATGACAAGCTCTGTACAAGCACATGAACAGCAAATCTTTTATCTGGTATTAGTGAAATAAGTAGCAAAGATATAAATGTCTTCATTTACAAAGGATCTAGGTACTGTAACTAAAGACAAGTGAAATCTTTTAAAGGAAGCATTTAAATGACTGTATGTGCATAAAATAACATGGGGGAATTAGAATGGGAATGCTCTTTGCAGTAAAATAGATAGGGTCACCATTCAAGCAATTGCTTTTTTCTTTGATAATTTTATGTTCCTTTATATTGACAGAGCATTCCCACTTGACTAGGTACCACAAAGCACGGGGGACTTTCTGATGTTCCTGACCTGCAGAGGTGAGCTTTCCAGTGGCAGGCTGTTCTTTTCCAAGTAGCAGATCACGTGGTGTGGAGAAAATCCATTTACGACTGCAGGCTGGCCAGTGGTGAATTCTCAGGATATCACTGATATTTGTGAATAAGCTTTTCCAGCTGTCTTCTGGAGACAGATTTGCATTTGATGCAAAGTGGAGAATGAAATGAAGCATTATAGTACAGAGAGGAGTGGGATATGGACCTGTAGTCTCATAGAGGTTGAAGTAAGAATTGTAATGATTGCAGGAACATAATAATCACTTAGAAATTAAGATACTCCCCAGGACACGACAATACCAAAACTGAGATAAAGGTAATCCTCCTCCAGGTGAATATACAAAGAAAACATACCCTCTTTGAACATAAATTTATATGAACTATGATAGATAAATAAAACAAAGAAATAGACATTACAAGGTATTATATTTTAACTGTTAGAATAGTTTGTTGCTTTTAGTAATAAAAGCAATAAGTGGGGTATTTGTTGCTTCAGAATCTCTCAGATGTCTAAAGCTTAACTCATTGTTTTAGCTGCACTAATAATAATGCAGAGATATAATTTCTGTCAGAGCAGAAGTTACCTCAGCTATCTCAGGTGCTTATATTAAGGTACAATGATAAATTGTTTCATGGATGCTTNNCCCCCCACCCCCCGATTATGAAGAGAACTCGGGCCAGATGATTCATCCTCTATGACACTTCTCTGATGACAGCATGAATCACCCACATGAGTTCTTGTTTTCCTCTGTCCACTACAGGAAGGAAGTTAGAAAGTTCTCAACTGTTACTGAGTTCAAGTCTACTAGACAGAGTGATTATCTTTTACTTTTCTGTCTATTTTTCTTTCTGTTCATAGAATAGACACCGCAGAGCTACGCCTTCTCTTCTAAGAAGGTTTAACTTTGTTTCTAGTGTTGGGGATTTACACCAATGCTTTACGCAAAAAATTTAGTCAGAAATGGATAAAGCAAAAATAAATCCATAAAACTAACTTTACTCTCATATTGGTTTTGTCTGGAGTTGAGTCAGACAATTTTTTTCATAGTATGGAGCTAGATTTTGAATCTGGGGTAAAAACAGGATTGAAAAATCCTGATATGTTATAGGTATTGCTAAGGCGTGCTTACTCAGCATCAAGTCCTTTTCTATGTCAAACTTCCCCACTAGTAATTAGGCAGGGGAAGACAATAGACGTGTGGAGACACACTTGGGACAGCTCACCCCAGGTGATATCCAATGCCATTCAGTGTTGTGTCCAGCAATAAAACCTGGGGAAAGGAATAGGAAGGAAGAACATTCAGATTTACAACATTTGTCTTACCAAGTCACCACTACTTGTGACAAACCCCTGATTTCTTAGAGACGGCTCAACACCTGCCTGCCCACGGGAAGTATGACTGAAATCCTTATATTCCTTTGCTTCCACAGATGGCTTTGCTTCATTTATTAACCATTTTTATTCTGACACGTGAGTCTTCTTGTTTTCACTCTTCCAATTCTTTCTGCCATCCCGCTGCAATGAATTGAGTGTGCGGCTGTGTGGGGCTTAGCTGCCTACCAGGGTTAAGCCACAACCACTCCTAAATTCTTATTCATGTCTTATTTTCCAATGATTTGTGTGGTGGGGATCTTTTAAAAGTCTGGCTTATCTATTGTAAATCTGTCTGCACTACAAGCCTATTTAGTATTTTTTACTGTTGCATACACCACAGGGGTAAAGTGACTTAAGCATTCAGTGAAAATATTTTGCTCTTTTTACAGAATTGCTATGTTAAGAAAAGGTCTCCTTGTCAGAAAAATAAATAAATAAATAAATAAAGTGTGACAGAACTCCATCTTTACCTTTGCATCCCTCTTTCAAAAGCTACATATTCCTTACAGGAATTTAGTCCAGTCCTTTAGATGTGCACAGAAGCACACATGCCATGTACATGCACACACAAACCAATGACAGCTTTATAAAATTCAATTTTGAATCAAGTTGGAAGCTTTATTGGAACAGCTGAACTAGTTGCTTACCAAAGAAATTTTGCACAGATAGTAACAAATCAGTGCAGAAAATTCATTTCCATTAACAACATAGGGCAGTCACTGAAGAAAAAATATACTCGTATGTCGCTTGAAATTCTATACAAATGAACGGTCATTTGGATCAGATATGTCCAAAGGTAACTTGAGTTCTACAACAATATTCTAAGACTTCGACACAGCTTAATCAATCTCATGAAAAACAGTCCATCTGGGCCAATTAGCTTCACTTTAGATGCTGGCTTAGTTTCTTTACATCAGTGATTTTTCACTGCTGCATTAATATTTGATTGGGGAATTTTGGTTTTTGTTGGGTTTTTTGGTTTTGTGGGTTTGCGGTTTTTTTGTTGTTTTGGGGGGTTTTTTTGTTTGGTTCTTTTTTTCTGTTCGATTGTTTTTTCCACAGTCTCAGGTATTCAACATATTAACTAATAAGATAACTTTACACATTATATCAGCTTTCTCTACAAAGATAGTGTGTCAAATGAACTTTGTGTTGTGTGTCAGAAAGACAAAGTCTGAGTAAAAGTTAAAGTGTGTACTGTAGTATGGGAGCACTATTTACTAAATAGAGATTTTACACTAAATGACAGAGATAAAACTTGGATGATAGATACCATACATTGACAACTTCTCCACCTATACACAGTATCAAAAGTAATCCACAGAAAGAATGAAGTGTCTGCCAGTCTGTTTAAAGCTGTAAAAATACAGAAAATTAAGGAACAATATAAATATTTTTAGAAGTGTATTTCTGGCCTGAGCAGAAACTCATAACCTCTATGATAACTCTTTGATAATTTTGTAGATTGAAGCCAGATTTCCACCTTTTTAATTCTGTTAAAATTACAACAGCAGTTCAAGTAAATTTCCCATATTAAATTCTAGTTTTCCGATTGTCTTAAGAATTTTCTTATCTTAAATAGGGATATTAAATTTGTTCTCTTTGACAGTGTTCACTTACCATTATGTTGCTATCAGAAGAAGATAATGATACAGGCTTTTTCT
Source organism: Pomatostomus ruficeps (assembly GCA_013400735.1). Lineage (NCBI taxonomy): Eukaryota > Metazoa > Chordata > Aves > Passeriformes > Timaliidae > Pomatostomus > Pomatostomus ruficeps. Next base: position 17,480 of record VYZT01021244.1, read on the forward strand.
TCCCTTTCATTTTACATGTTACTATTCTTCAATAAACATTTTTTATCCTGTGCAGATAGATGAAGCCATATGTGTAGATCTCAAACTGGCATAGTGGCATACTTCAAGTACTATGTGAGCTTAGGGATGAAATTCTAGACAAGAACAATTTTCTGTGTTGCATTCATGTACAGTGCATTTGAACCAATTCGATTATTCTCAGGTAGTGTTCTCAATTTGGCAATAAACAAAGGTTACACAGTGTAGAGGTAAATTATTCTTTTGTGTGTGTGCTTTGAGGACCTAAACTATAGCATAAAAGAGGGTCAAGTTTTCTCCTCAGGCTCTGCTTGTACACTTCCATTTCTCACCTATGCATGTCCAGTATATGTGAGAACTACTCCTTTTCTAAAGATCCATTCTATTTCCCTGATACGTGTTTAGGTTTAATCCCACCTACTAACAGACCTCCTAAGGGCACAGGAGCAGGTATTTCACAAATGTTAGAAGTCAAGCAGGTGCGCAGAAGGCCAGTTTGGCTGAAGAGGAATCTTCTCTTGGAAATAAGGCAAAAAAGGGTGTATGTCTAGTGCAAGTAAGGTCAGGTGACATGGAAAGAATATAGAGATACTGCTTGCCTCTGTAGGGGATGGTCCTGTGCAGAGGCAGGAGTTGGACTCAATAATCCTTGTGGGTCCCTTCCAGCTCAGCATTCCCTCCATTTTCTGTGATTTTGTGAAATTTATGGTAGATATTAGGAAGAAATCTGTGAAGGTGGCGAGGGACTGGAACAGAGAAGTTGTGGAAAATGTTCAAGGCCAGGTTGGGTGGGGTATTGAGCAGTCTGGTCTAGTGGGAGATGTCTCTGACTATGGCAGGGAGGTTGGAACTGGATATTCTTGGAGGTCCCTTCCAACTTAAACCATTCATTGTTATATGATTCTAACAGAAGCAAAGAGTACTTGAAAACTGAGACTTGATAGGAAAAGAAGGAATCGAAAAGGAGAATCATTTCAATTGACATGCTTGGCTAAGGTGGAAACATTGTTGCTTGCTACAGATGTTTGCTGAATGATAGAGTTCCGGTGTTGAGATTATTTGGAAATCCAGGACTATCACTTCCTTTACCATCTACTGTTATCAAGACATCAGACAGATGGGGTACAAATTAACTGGAATCTTCATTACATGCTCTGCTTCTTGTTTGTATCATCAGCCATTTAGCCATTGAACTTCTTTTTTAGTGTCATTTTCTTTCCCTACTCAATGATATTTACTTGCAAAATGACATTTGCTTATAAAGTGACAGTCTTTTGCACCCTCAAGTGACATTTCTATGGCACACTGTGCAAATGTTTGGCAAAGATTTGCTGGATCGATTAGAAGAAACAAAGAAAAAACACACAACAGATGTTGATTTTCTTGTAGCTGTGACTATTGTTTTGAAAGACTGACACAGAATTTTTAGGTTTTTCTGTCTTCTTGGCAGCAATATAAAAAAGATTGCCCAACTGCAACACATATATTTTCATCTTCATTAAACTGACTCTGAAGAGTCCTAATAAGGCAGGCTGTGTATCATCTTTCACAAGATAAGCTGTTCTGAAAACAGCAAAACCATTACAGGACAATCATACATCAATCATGGAGTTAGGTGAACTAGCTTACATCGACCTTACAAAAGTCATTTCTCTAGCATCAGAGAAGCAAAGAGCCGTTTTCCCCAGCATTTCCTTTATTTAACTATTGTATTCATTTTTAAGAAAAATTTGATTTCAGTAAAATCCTGAGCCTAGTGAACATATTTATTTTAAAGTATCAGTTTTCCATTCCTTTGGTAATGAACGTTTTCTGAAGAAGTGGACATAAGAACAAAGAAATGTGTTGATACGTCACACGACCTTCAGGAACTGTTTGACATGTTCTTTTAGATTTGTGCATTTTCTTTGGCATTGCAGAAACAAGAAAAAATTAATTTGGCCTTGGAAAAACCTCAGTCATTAAAGACCCAGTGCTTTTAGCTGTGTCTGTACGTCGTTGAATTTGGCACCACTAGCTCATAATCTTTAAGCTCAATTTTAAAGAAAACACAGTCAAAATATATTAACTTCTCATGTTGGTTTAGAAATTTTTAATAAAAGTAAAAATCCATGGCAATAAAAGATGTCTGGATGTTTATGCTAGAATCAACACTAGAGGTTACTTTTAATAGTCGAATCTTACTCATCTATAATAATTTATACAACTGAAAATGTCTGGGACATCTGCACAGGATTGGAAATACAAGGCACAGGTCATTGTGGGATGCACAAAGGCTTCTGGAGAAGCGACTTGATGCCAAAGAGAATACTCTACAGTGTCTCAAATGACTCTAAACTCTTTAAGTCTTAGATGCTCAATTTTCTGCTTGCTTGGGATTTTTTTTTCTTTTGTGAGAGAAAAATTCATTCCCTTGTGTTCTACTTCATATCAAATATGGGATCAGTTTTCACAATTTCACTGAAAGGTTCTTTTCTTCAGTTCTCTCAGCTTCTTCTTTTTAATGAAGAGTTTCTCATCACATACTTTATGTATTGAAAAATCAGTACTTAGATAAAAAACTACTCCTCAGAAAAGGTAAGACAGATGCTAAAGAGAATGAGCAGACTTAAATTAGTCAAGTCCCAGTTTCACCCCACCTAATGACATTCACTTAGTGCCTTAACATTAGAGGTTAACTGATCCACACTTTTGAGTCAAGCTCTAATTTAGTTTTGGACTCTCCAGTGTCTCATGTGACACAGAAGTCAGCATAGCACAAGGTAGTGCTCAGCCTAAGGATATCCAGGTAAAAATGTCCAAAGAATAAAAATTACTATCTAAAATCTACCTTGTCTCTTGAAAGGAAATCGGTCTTCACTGACATTAAAAGGAGCCTTTAGTAAGAACAGTTCCTAGTTCAGTGCTTGCATAGATGAATGAATCTAGCTTCTGCTATACTTCCCAGAGCACTGCTTTCATGTGCACTAAAGAAGAGGTTCTACACAGCAAGCAAGCTGTTGTATGGTGCTTGTTTCCCTTTCCTGATTGCAGTCAGGTATGGCCCTTCTATCAGACATAATGATACTTTAATTGAAGAAAATTCAGCCTTTCAGACATGAGGCCAAGAAAAGCTGAATTTTACCAAAGTGTGGCCATCCACAAGCAGATGGGATCTGCAGTAAGCCTTAAATGAGAGCATAAGTGATGAGAATGAGCATATTCACTTATTTAGACACTGTAATTTCTGCAATTGTTTCCAGGTGTTGTAGTGATCTCATCAGTATCATTAAGTTTGATCTGAGCTGGGTTTCACACGGATTTCCCTCATTCATGGACTCATCTTGATTAACTGACATCTCAGATACTGAATCATAGAGTAAAACAACCTTTAACTCTGTCATTCCTATTACCAGGTCTTTATAAAATATATGGCTCCTTATGTAACTCTGTGTAATATATGCAATATTGTAACTTTTTAGTAATCTAATTCTCATTCTATGTTTTCGGTAATTTCCTGGGATTTCTTAAATTCTGATTATGGGTATTGGATTTTTCATTTTCCTTCACATGCTGGGATGAATGGATATCACTAAGTGTGGTCCTTTCTTCTGATTACCTCAGGAAGGCTCTGAAAGTATCCCTTTTAATGATGGAAAAGTAAATAAAAGGATGAAATTACAACTAAGAAAAATGCTCTGACTTACCACCATCCTGAGAATATGATTCCGTATGAATTAGCTTTTATGTTAGATATTAATTCATACAATATAAAACAGAAGTAAACAAACAGTTTACATTATGAAAATGTAAACTGTTTGTTTACTTATTACACATTATGTCAGATTTTAAAATTAAGCACTGTAGGTTGAACAATGTTGAATAGATTTTTTAAAAAATTACTGTCCACATACTCACACATATTCACATTCCTATCAGCATCAAATAATTACAGTCTATATAATTTTTACCTTACATACCATGTAGAAATGTGTTTTTAAGGTATTTTCATAGTATATGAATACACAGATTTCCCATACACATTTTTATTTTAAATAAAAAATATGAACATTTTTAATGTGTGTTAAGGTCACATGTAAACTATACCTTTTAGATAGATTTCTTCTGAGGACCTGTGTGCATTATTATGACATTATTTAATTAGGTTTACTTTTAAAAAATATTCTATAAGTGTTTTATCTTTCACCTCTATTATTTTCCCCAATGTGTTGTATACATTTGTACAAATAGTAATAATCTATTCCAGGAAACCAGTTTAGCTAAAATTAAATTGCATTACATTTTAAATCTACTTATAGGGTTAAAATAATGTCATATTAAAGGCTATATTCAATATTATAGGTGGTAGTTACAGTTAATGATGAAATGTCAAAATGATACATTATAAATGTTCATAAACCAGGAAAAAAAAAAAGAGGATAACATATAAGAAAGAAAATAAGAGAAAAAAAATGCCCAGAAATGGAACCTCTCACTTTTCCAGTCCTTAGCTTACTTATCATCATGAACCAAAAATAGCAAACAGAGGGTTCAATTATTTGCATAATTAGATTCTCTAGGTTGGTATAGAAAAATAGACCATTTATTAAAAGGCCATCACAATAAGGATTACGAAGAGTAATGAATGTCCTTTGGGAAAAAAAATATATCCCTGAGTAATTAACAATGAAAAATACGCTGGGGGAGAGAGAAAAGGAAAATAATGAAAATAATGAAAACGTTTTACAATGCAAAAAAACATGAAACAGCCTAATCAAGGTGCAAATTCCAATTAAAGTAAAACAGGAAAAGGAATGCTAGTTAATCTTGTATTGTGTAAGTAGATGATAATGGTGTAAGAGCTGCCAATGCAGTGACCATTATTTCATTCTAAGTTCTGTATCAAGGTCTGATATGATGATAAGCTGATGCAGATTTAGTAACCCTACATGGTGGCATACTTGGTCACATGAAGATTCAGCTATACATATTACAAAACTCTAAAAGCTGCAATTAATCAATTCAGTTGTGTTGTGAGAGTTCTTTTTTTTTTTTTTTCTTTCCCTTTACTTTTAATTTTTTTTAATCTGTTTCATCTCAATTCTCTGAGCACTGTTTAGGGCTGCCATCAGTGAATGTTAAAATATTATCGTTAGCTGCAGTCTGTTAACAGGTGTTTATTTAGTTATGTCTTGGGGTGAAATATTTCTCCTGAGACTAGGGTTTGAAGGAACTCATTTCCTAGATAATTTTCTACAGGGGTGTATATTTTATTTTATTTCATTTTATTAATCTAATAGAAACTAGATCTAGGTTCTAATAACCTTGAGTTAAGTAACACTCAGGCAAAGACAGCGACTGCGATAACAATTCCACATAGATCAGATATTGACAGCCATAGACAACCATTGTCAAAACATTTCTGGTCAGTGCTCCAAGTCACATGATTAAAGGCTGGCCTTTTTTGTTAAACAGATTGATTTAGCAGTCAAACAGCGTACACTGCATCTTAATTTTTTTTTCTTTTTTTCATATGTTTAACTCCAAGACAACTCTTTATGTTTCTTTGAACATTTATGGGATAGTCTTGCTTCACTTTTTTTTTTAATCCTTTCTAACTGACACTTGAGAACCCCTCAGGCACTCATGTAATTCTTGGGGAGATGGGGTGAATTCACACTAAACAAATGTCTTAAGGGAAGACAAAAGAAAAGAGAAAGAAATAAAAGTCATTAACTCAAGAAAAAATGTTGCATATGTTAAACTTTGGAAAGTAGCACCAAAGTAGCTTTTCCATGTGACATACTGAGTAACAAGTTGGCACTCAAATTTTCTTGAATTCTCTTTGAAGACTTTTTTTTTCCCTCTTCTCGTTATATATTTTTGTGTTTATTTCAGTTTGTTTCTGTGTCCCAACACACTGCAGCTAAACAAAATAGCACAGGCTCTAGAAGTATTGGGAAACGAGGTTGGAACAAAGACTTGACAGAAGTATTGCACAAGTTAAACATAACTAGTTGGAAGGTCTTTTTGGAAAATCTGGACACTGCCACTTCTTATCTTGGCAGGATTTTTGAAAGGAGCAGACTCTGAGTGCTGTACTTCTGGCTCCCTGTTCTGGATGAATGATAACATAATTACAGGATGAGATTTTTTAATTCCAAATTAACTAAAGTTTGGAGCACATGCCTCTGGATAATCATTAAAAACTTTGTGCTCCAGAAACAAAATTTCTGAAGCAGGAGTTTTAATGTGCTTAAATTTGCTCTTGCTAGGACTTAGATGAATTCATAGCACTAAAACAGCATTTTAATTCTAATAGTAGGTGATTTACACAACCTGAAATGTTATTTCTAAGCCTAAATTCAGGACTACAATCTATAAATACTACCTACCTAGATTTCACAGCCACCTGGTATGCCCTAGGTGAGTAAGATTTTTGTCAAAACCTTCCCTGAGGGCTTAAATTTGAGCTACTGTGCCTTCAGACTTCAACTTTACTGTGTTGATCTCTTCAACTAAAAATTATTGAATTAAAAGAAGATTACCCTGCATCTACATTTTTCTTAAATTTTATCTTTTTTATCCCATGCTTTTCCAGTGTATAACAAAGACAGCAGGTGATGATGACGGCCAGCCTAACTGGAATAGTAGGTTCTATCCTGCAGTGCTGCCTTCATTCGGAATGGCCTGAAGTCAAGGGAATTGTCTCTGTTTGATGTAGTAAGTTTGATTTAGATAATAGATCAATAGCAATTGGTTTGATTCAGATCTGACAAAGCTTTAACATGGTTTCATTTAGCATATATTATATAAGCTGTTTTTATCACGTGTATTGTACTTTGACTATAGTGTTATCTTGTTTCTTATATATATGCAGACAAATCATACTGATTATACCAATATATTCTTTTTTCCTCCTACTCTCCTCATAATGCTTGTTATTTGTATCAGTGCTGAATAGCACAGAAAAGAATGAAAAATGTAACTTCATAACCCAAAGGACTTGCAAGTTGGTGTAAAAGCAGCTATTCAGGTGCCATTTTAAATGCTTTAAATTATCTAATACCTCAACACCAAACTGGAAATTAAGCATGAGCCTATGAAAATCCATTCTGGATCAGCAGCTGAGGACCAGACCTATGACATTGGAAATGGCATTAGACACACACTGCAAGATCCCTGCCAGTGTGAAAGAAACAGTTGTGGGTGTTCTATGCAGTATCTCTGTATTGAAGTACTAAAATATGAAAAGGATCTATGACAGTTTCCCCCAGTTAGAAATGGTATTACTCAGACTGGGTTAAGAGTCAGTGAGGAACAATTTAAATAATCTAGTTCAATTTTAAGGATGAATCTTTAGTCAGTGTAGAAAATTTGAGACTCCCAAAACAAGGCTTCTTTAGAATAGAGTGGCATGATTAAGAACACTGCCCAAACACTACAGTGATTAAGTAGCAAAAACATTATACTTCTAATAATTGTGAGCTGAAAAATATCTTTTACCTGAGAGTGGATGGAAAGGGTATTTATGCTTTTTCTCTACTTATTTAAACTACAGATGTTTTTCAGCCTTGCCTACTTTGTAATGCTGGTTTTGATCTATGTGTATTTCTGTTTTTGTCAAGTGTGTGATATTGCATCCATACTGGTCACACTGAACAATTAATGGGCCTTTTTTACTGCTATTGCAAAAAGAAGTTTTAAAAGGAAGTCCCAAAGGACACAATATCTGAATGAGGTCTCAAAACAGACCTTCTCAGACCTTGCAGAATTACCAGAGTTTGCTGTGGGTCATCATACAGAACAAATAATTATTGAATTAGTTTTTAAAAAATATTCAGAATTTTTTTTATGTTTGCTGTGAATTTAACACCAAAACGTCTCTCACACAGAGACATTCATGGAAAATAGGCACTTTATATATGCACAAAGGCATTAGATAAATAATCTAGCAAAATTATGAACCCTTTATGAACAAGCTGTAAACCAAGATAAGAGTTAAATTTGCAAGTATTAGCTTGACTGTACTCATCTGGACAATTTTTATTCCATTTAGTAGAGTTAAAAAACACTGATAAGTCTCTGTGACTCATTCCAGATCTTTCAAATGCTGAAGATAACATCTCTGAGGGATAATGATCTTCTATAAAATAAATTTAATTTAAGATTTTTAAAGACAATCCTAATCTCTAAGTCTGCCTGTCATATGCTAGGCACCATAAATGACATATCTCCATCTGACACCAGTTTTTAGATTGCAATACACTTGTTCATTATTTTTTCAAACCACATTTAAAGTACTTAATGAGAATATTAAAAAAAAATGCAAACCAGATGCACAGCAGTCTTAAAACTACCCATATATCTTCAGAAAAACTCTGGAGTGAACCACTGTTCACCTTGCCTTCATTTCCACCAAAAGCAATCTTGTTTTTGTTGTTACACATGCTACACACTAGTCGCAGGTTCCCCCAGCTCAGCACCTTTGGATTGAAGTGACACTCAGCCCCTGCTAAAGGGATTTTCTGACCAAGGAACACCCAGTGGAATCACCAGTCAGTGTTTATAAGGAACTGTGAAAGGCCATCCTCACATGGTGGGAGAAAAGTCACTGTAGTTTATCGTGACCATCTCAAGCAGATGCAGAACAACACACCATGGCACCAGTGAACTAATACGGGCTCACGTTAACTGTACTTAGCATATATTACAAATAAACAAAGCTTATTTTTGATTGCCTTGTTTCTATCTGTTGTTAGGTCAAGGCCTTCTTTCTTCTCCATTTTCCTGTCTTCAATCCACAACTTATCAGGCAAGACCAATTTCATTTTTCCAGTCAGGGGTCTTGTCATGCCTGCCTTCAATATTGATCATTATTTCTCCTGTCTTATGGTTTTGACATTTGTCACCCCACCTGCTCTTTCTCCCTATGTTCTTTTTTTTTGTGGTAATTGAATGGGCTTACTTTGGACTATATTAATGTTGTGTTAGACTGAATACAAATGACTCTGAATTTTTCCAGGGACAGCTATTCTTTCCAGACTTTCCTCTGACCTTTTTTCAAAAATTGAAACTACACAAAGGCAAATCAGAAGCCACAGTGGGTACCAGTGTATATCTCCCATGGTGGAGAAAGAGAGAATGTGATTGTAGGGCTTGAAAGAGAGTGTCTATATGACATTTAGGTATTCTATCTAAGAAGCAAGTGGTTGAATTTCTGGGCAGGAGTGTGGCTCACAAAAAAGCTTTCTGTTGTGAAGTAGCCAGTAAGGGTGAAAGAAGGTAAAATACTGAAATAAATTGGATGTATATAAAATCTAACAAATTCCAACCAAATAGGGAGACTCCAGATTCACAAATGCAGGCATCTGCAGTATAGCGACCCTTATACAAGATACATATCTAAGTTCCCATTATAGTCAGCCAATACAGCTAACAAAGCTTAAAAAGCAGTATCATCTGAATGAAGGCACCAGAGGTACCATTCAGTTGCTTTAATTTAATTGTCTACCATCATTTCAGAAGTCCTAGGTTATTTTTGTGTGTCTATAGTTGCAGGCTCAGAAGGGCACAGCTCTCTTGAATGTCCTGTGTCAAATATCACAGCCTTGTGTGGCTGTTTGGGTACTCTAGCAGGTCTCAAAAGCCACTCAATGAATATTTTCAGGCATCTGAATCTATATGTCTACATATTTTATATAGTTTAAATATGAATAAATTTGCATTTCATAATTTAAATTTAAAAAAGCATAAGACAGGATACTGTGCAACTATCATTGCTTAAGAAAAATTGGTACAAAGATTCACTATTCTTGTTGTAAGGCATGAGAACCCTGTCAGGGTGCCCCAGCCAAGTTATCTTCAGCACCTTTATCAGGGCCTGAGGAATGCAAGCAGTTCTAAATTGGGAACAAAGATGTTGGAAGAGAGAATAACAAAAACAGATGAAGAGGGACTGTACACCCTGGACTGAAACCAATCAGGTGTCCTGAAAGGTGCATGCACGGCGCGTAGACAATGCGGGAGATCCAATCGGGTTGTGCGTGATCGCGTGAACTACAGCTGCGGAAATGCGTAAGAATGGAGTAATGTAAACAATAAATGGACTCTTGCGTAATCACATTGATTCGTTGTACGAGGGTCCCGTGCTCCCGCATATTCTGACCAGGGATCTTTATGGTTAGCTAAGATTAGCTAAATTCAGAAGGGGTTTGTAATCTAGATTGCTTAGTTGAGTACATAGAATTAAAAAAATTCTCCAAGAAGCTGAATCATTTGATATAGGACAATGGCCCATAGTCAACATGACTGCACACACACCTAACACATGCCTGAGCATTTTGCTCTTCGACAAACAAACAGAACCTCACAAAATAACTAACTGCTTTCAAGTAAGATGCCTCCCATCGGAAAGTGAGAATCAGTCTATCTCTGGCACAGCTGTGGCCCTCTGTTTGCACCAAAATACCCATACATTTACAAATAGGAAAGGACTGATCAGAAAAAGAGATATTTGGAAGACAATAATACTCAAGTTTGTTTTATTTTGGTTTAGATTTGGTTTATTCTTTTAAGCTTTTACGAGAACGTTAGACCAGAGGTTGCCGTCATTAAAAAGGGACACTTGTTTTAATAGTTACACAAAATTTTTCACTAAATGCATTATGAATGACAAAATAAACCAAGTTTTTTAGCTTCAAAAAGCATTTTAGATATTCATAGTCAACTGTAAGCTGTTAGTGCAAAGGCAGTTACAACCAGATAATGGATGATAAAATGCCTCTTCCTGGCAGGTTTTTTTGACACATATTTCTTTCTAATTCAATCCTTCAATTTGAATTGTATTCTAGAGGTAGCTAAGGGTTAAAGCTAGATAAGGGTTAAAGCTAGATAGTCGTAAAATATGGATATTCTTGGTTTTATGTCTCTCTCCTTTGCCACTGTACAAGTTTGACCGTAGGGTTTTATAAGATTTCTCTTTCTTGCCTCCTCCCTCTCCTTTTTTTTTCTTTTTTTTCTTAAACTGCCTTCATTTCCAAATAATGTAAGTATTCTGGCATGTACCATATTTGACAAGTCAGAATGATTATTTCTAGAGTACTGTCAGGTTAGATAAGCTTTCCATCTTGTGTTAAATCCTGTGTTGGAGTGCTTAATTCTAACACAACCTTCCACACTCTGACAGCATGACACTAGGAATCTACTAATACATGGAGGAAGTACATCTGGAAATTGAATGATTCATTGAACTTTTGGAATATGTCTTTCTCTATAAGTTTCAAAATTTATTACCATAATTCATGTTAAATAATAGTATAAGGCTTCATAGAATGAAGAATTTTTCAGGTACACGATAGATATAGATATATGTATATATCTGTATGTGTGTATGTGCATGTATATTTATATTTATGTGTA
>VYZT01021245.1:0-48519 GCA_013400735.1 Pomatostomus ruficeps
GCTGTGGGAGCTGGCAGCTCTTGCAGCTTTCTCATGTGAAGAGACACTTCAAGAAGGTGATGCTCATTTGGAACTGAGTAGATTGTGTGTATCTTGCAGATGCTTGCTGATGCAGAACTGACCCAAATTTGAAATAGCTAGATAAAAATACAAACTGGGATACAATCATGTCAAATCCTGGAATTTGTTCATTCAATTATTTCATTATGTAAAGCTATAGAAACTTCAGATTACAGTTCTCATTCATCTTCTAATTTGTAGTAAAGTTTTAAGCTTCACCTCTGTCATCCAGCTTGCTGCTTTAAAACTCTTGGCTTAATGCTTCAGCAGTTACTATTTAAGGTCAAGGAAGAAATTAATTTGAATACATGTATGTGCACAAAGTATGACTGGGGCTTTTTCTTTTGCTTTAAAACTGGTCATGCTTCTTATGTAGCATTCATAGTATAAAATCTGTTCTAATGTTACATGCAGATCTCCTCCATGACAGCATTTTTTTTTTTTCCTGGACTAGCCAGCATTCCTCAAATTTTCTACAACACACTGCTGTTTTACATACTGGAAGGTGCTTTGGTTAATCTTTTATGAAGGACTATTGAAAGATTAAGAAGTAAATTTTAAAACTTCAGAGGTTGTTGAATTTAGGAGATCTGTTACTTTTAAAAACAGGAAGTAATTTGTACAGGAAACAAATCCTAAATGTATTGAAATACATTCATTCATTCATTCATTCATTATGAATTTGTAAGTCTAAATTCAGTGCCTTTGGGATTGTTCCTAAATCTGAAAAGCTTCATTCCATTGGTAGCAATTTGTGGTTCAGTTTGCACTGGTGTTTGGAGAAAAGTATGGAATATTCTCAGTTTATTTCCATTCTTTGAAACATTAAATAAGGAATCATTTCAGAATACATTTCTTACCACCACTGAAAACCTTTTCTTGGACTTTAATTAAATACTTTGTTTTTCAATTCTGCAGATCCAACATGGCTATCAACTAATTTGGGCATTTTAACCTGCATTGAGTGTTCTGGAATACACAGAGAAATGGGTGTCCATATTTCTCGAATCCAATCTTTGGAATTAGACAAATTAGGAACGTCTGAACTCTTGGTAAGTTTGTCTAATTTTTGTGGGGTTTTTTTTAGTCAAATGTTGACTGATATGTAGGAAGCACCAAAATGTACAATTTACAGTTAATCTTTTTCAAGGAATGTATTTTTGCAGAATTTCTCCTTCATATTTCTGTAGATATTTTACAAGTGCATGGTTATATATTATTATATGTTATTGATGGTCTTGTCACTTCTCACTTCATGTCCTAAGGTGTTGCAGAATGAGTATTGACATTCACTGTAATTAATGCCATCACAATTTTGCCTCTCAATAGCTGATATTTACCTAAAAGCAGGGCATTCTAAAATCTCATGTGATTTAAAACATGAAAGCTGATTTGACTTGGCAAGTGAGAATGACTGTTGCTGGTTTTGAAGGAAAAATGTTGGATGAATCTTAATTTGATGGATGAAATCATGTAATACTGAAGTTATGAAAGGAATCTGATGTGAGACTACTAAAAAAAGAAAAATATATTCAAACAAGAAACAGTTGCAGTAGGTTTATCTCCCCAGCTGTGTTTGGCCAGAAAGAAGACACTTGTTACAGAAATTTTATATGGGAAAATTGAGAGAAGATGTAAGGCAGATCTGGATTTGGTTATAGGTTTAACATTACCGCTTACTGTCTTCTGAAATACTGAGTTTTTTGCTAAGATACAACTAATTTAAATCAAATTTTACTACGCATGATCTTCACTAGGTCTGAGCTTCTTGCCCAAAGCAGCTTCCTGATTGGGTTACCATTTCAATGTTCATGCTGCTGGTTCCTCATTCTGGTTTTGTGTTGGAGGCAGATTGTCTTGAAATACAAATAATTCTGTGACTGTGAAGTTTATTGCACAAGTTCTGGCATAATAGAAACATTTTTATTTTTTTAAATTGATCTGTATATACATGTAATAATTGGGCTTTAATTTTTAAGTCCTGTGTGTTTCATCTTTTATTAATAGTGTGGAATATGCACATTAATAGTCCTGTTTTAGGGTTACTGTTAGACCCCAAAAGTCCTCATTTTCATTTATTCTTTTTCTTATTGCAGCTGGCCAAGAATGTAGGAAATACTAGTTTTAATGATATTATGGAAGGGAATTTACCTAGTCCTTCACCTAAACCCAGTCCATCGAGTGATATGTAAGTTTTGAATCTTTAAACTCTCTAAGTTTACTGTGGAGTAGATCTGTGATGTAAAGTGTCTTAAACATTAACCAAGCCAGGGGAGGGCAAGGATGGCAGAAGACTCTGGGGGTTTTTACTCCTACTGTGGAGCTTCTTAGAAGTTCAATCTCTATTCATGTAGCCACATTTTAGCTACCTCAGCTTCACTGTGCAGAAAACTCTTAGTTTGGGTTTCAAGGTACATTATTCAACTCTTGAATACAAACTTTGAGTTTTGTAGTAAACCCTCAGATGATAAACGCAGTGGACTAAATGGCACTAGCTCTGCTTTTTCTTTGGTCTTAGTCCCCAGAGTCAGAGAAAACAAGGATAAAATTGACAGTGTTCCATACTTCGGGCTTGTTTGCAAGAAAGACATGCAGTCTTAACAATAAATAACACACTTTTTATCAGAAAGGTTTCTTCTTCCCTTCTCAGCTTCCAAGTTAGACAAGGTGATTTTAAATTATAATCATTGACCCATTTTTCTAAAAATTTCTAAAGCAAGCTCTATTTTCACACCCCACAGGACTGCACGTAAAGAATTTATCACTGCTAAATATGTAGATCATAAGTTCTCTAGAAAGACTTGTGCATCTGCAGCAGCTAAACTGAGTGAATTACTTGAGGCTGTCAAATCCAGGGATTTACTTGCACTAATTCAAGTCTATGCAGAGGGGGTAGAGCTAATGGAGCCACTGTTGGAGCCTGGACAGGTAAGCTTATCAGGTAAACAATGACTATTTTAAATCATGTGTGTTTGTGAAATTGCCAGGATCTGGGGCTGCTACTTTAGATAATAAAACCAGAGAAATGACAGATGAAAGTGGTGGGGTTTTTATTCCTTTGCTTATTGTGGCATCCTTGTGGAGAGGGAAAAGAACACTTTATCTTTTGCCACCAGTTGGTCTAAAAGAGTGTGAAATGCAGTAGTGACATCATAGACTGCTTTGGTGCAACCATAATGTGTTGAAAAGCACCGGTTTTGCAGTGTGTCTCCTTTAGAAAAGTCCCGGAGAGGGGAGTTGACAGCCCAGGGTCACCTGGTACCACGTACAGTATCATACCTGCTTTTAAATAGTGACTGAAGGAACACATTATTCACTGTCTGCAAGTCTCTGCTTTCTGTAGATGAGGAAAGAATAAATCTGATGACTTCACAGGCTCTAATGAGACATTTACAGAAGTAAAATTTCTTTCAACCAGGAAGATTCTTTTGTATGTGTGTGTATCAAGTTTTGTGTACTTGATCTTATTTCTGAAATCAGTAACAGTTTGTGGGAAAATGAGTCCAGGTTGACCTTAATTATCCATGGACAAATGTTAATCATGAGCAAAGTAACCAGTTTTTATAGACAATCGATGCCATGTAACCACTTGCTCAGCAATGTTTTCTCCCATTACTTTTAAACCCAACCTGGAGAAACGTCAGAGAATATTTTCAACAAGTTGTGCGAAAACAGCTGAGTTGGCAAAGGACACAGTGCCTTTCTGTATTCAGTGAAGGGGAAAAATTCATCATAGTCCCAGCACTTGAGCTATCACAGAGTGCTTATCATGGAACCACATTACAGATTCTCTGACTGCAAACTCAGCTTTCTGTATTTGTCGTCCACAGCAGTTACCATAGAATTAGCTCCTCAGTCTTCCCAGCTATTACAGGCAGTGGTACCTAGAAAGATGTGAGCACCAGTTGAAATGTAGTTTGCAGTCAGGACATTTACAGCAGCATTCTCCTCTGTAAATTCTCTGATGTTTAATAAAAATATTTTTTAATTAGGGCTTTAATTCTAAGTATATATACTGTAATAAGCTTTTTTAAATGTCCTTTATGATCAATAGGAGTCAATGAAATCTAGATTTAGATTAACTTCTTGTGCAACTTTTAAATGGAATTAAACAGCATTTCTGTTTCTATTTCAATGCATATGATATGTGTAGAAAATAAAGTATGATTCAATTCGAATTCAACAAGGAGAAACCCTATAAATGGAGGAAATGCCCCGTGCACCAAATTTATGCTGGAAATCACTCAGCTTGGCCTAAAAGGACCTGGGGGTCCTGATGGACACCAAGGTGAACATGAGTCAGCAGTGTGCCCTTTGGCAGAGGTGACAGTGGCATTCCAGGCAGCACGGAGGCATTGCCAGCAGGTGGAGGGCAGTGATCCTGCCCTGCGCTCAACGCTGGTGAGGCACAGCTGCAGGGTGTGCCCAGCTCTGGGCTCCCCACAGCAGGAGAGATGGGGACAGGCTGGAGAGAATGCAGTGAGGGGCCACAAACGTGTCTGAGAGTCTGGAGCACTGGAAAGGCTCAAACATCTGGGACTGTTCAGCTGGGAGTAAGGCTCAGGGGGGTCTCATTGTATGGAAATACCTGCAGGGAGGATGGAAAGAAGACAGAGCCCAGTGGTGCTCTGTGATGGGACCAGAGGGAATGGCACAGACTGGAGCACAGGACGTGCCCTCTGAACATCAGGAAACATTTTTATATTGTGAGAATGACCCAACACTGGCACAGATTGCCCAGGGATATGGAGTCCCTGTCCTTGGAGATAATTCTAAAGCCATCTGGACATGGTCCTGGGCAGCTGGTCCTCGGTGACCCTGCCTGAGCACGGAGGTTGGACCAGATGACCTTCATAGGTCCTTTCCAACTTCAGTTGTTCTGCAAGTCTGTAAGAGATTTAATGCATGTGGGACTGTGATTTTTGTGATGCTGTTTTTGTAGGAAATAATGTTGGGACTTTGCTTGGTGCTCCACCAGGCTGTCATAAAGCAACAAGTACTGCAAACTTACTCAGTATTCCTTGACAGGATCCCTTTCAGCTGCTGGTAGCTAAAATGGTTAAAGGCTCCTCAGGGTTGTTCCATCCAACTGGGAAAAGTGAAAACTGGGTTTGGGAAAGCTGAAGTCTCAGAAAGTGTTATGCCATTTCCTTTGAAGCACATGGTGTCTTTTAGAGATAAAAAAGACAATAATCATTTTCGTCATTATTTCCTAATATTTTTCTTTTGAAATACTTGTAAAGAGTGAATGAGACGTATCTCACGTAACTTCTATTTACATGTGTTTAGGAGCCAGGTGAAACAGCACTTCACTTAGCAGTCCGGACTGCTGACCAAACCTCTCTCCATCTGGTTGACTTCCTTGTACAAAACTGGTATGAATTGCTAACTTTTCATTAAATTGTACATGAAAAATGTGGATGTTCAGAGCTATCCTGGCGGTGCCTTAGACAGTGTTTGCTCATCACTTACAATCTTTCTCCTCGGAGTACCTTTGAGTTGACCTTTGTGCTCCTGATGAATAGAGAGAAGGAAAGATGTGTAGATTAAAAGCATTGAAAGCAGTTACATAAAAATAGGATGAAAGGAAAAACTCTGTAGTGCACAAGAGAGCTTTGATTTAGAGCACATGACAATGTGAAGCAATGCAAACGAATAGTTCAGGTACAGAAGGGTTGGCAGGTAAATGTGCCAAGTATAGGACATATGCAAAGGAATTGTGAGGGTAGAAAAACAAAGATCTTCCTCAGAAAATTATGAACAATGTTAGATTGACTTTGAAAAAGGTGTTCCAATAATTAATAAACTGTATTAAAACTATTGAAACCATAAACTTCTTAATTAGTAATTTTCAACATCTAACTTATTGGCTGAGTTATTCTTTGTTGTCAAGGGATGTGTTCATAGAAGTAAAAAGCCTTAATGAAAAGTGTGAGTGCTGATTATAGGAGAGTGTTATTAAAGTAACAAATAAAAAATAACCTACTAATATTTTCAAGCTGTTTGAGATCATAATTTGAAAAAGATTTTAGAAGCCCAAATTATTATTTTGGGCATTACTAAAGGATTTTTTATTTTGAATTATTATTTAGAATGATTTTGTTTAGTTATGAAGCTTCATAGTTTCTTCAGACAGCTATAATCTTGTGTGTGTTTCTGTCTGCTGTGTGTTTTTTTGTGTCAGTCTCAAGTTTAGGAGCATCTTTACAACCCTGTGGGCTCTTACTGTCCAATATGGGTAACACTGGGAAAAGCTGTCATCTCCTGAGCTTTGCTTTTTTGGTTTATGAAAATACTTTATTGATCCCAAAACGTCAGTAACAGTTTTTGAGAAACCTGGGTTTAGAAGTTGAAAACTGAAGGAAGTACAGTTTTTAAAAAGCCCTTTGAGCCCCTTTGCATAGCTGGTCTTTCTCTAACTCAGTGTGTTGTCCTTACATTCATTTTTACAGCTCTTTTGTTCATTCTCACAGCTGCCCTCTGCATGGGACTTATTAACCTATTTTGACTGTATCAGAATTATTTTGCAGATATTTCTGTTGGGCTAATTTAATATGTTTGAAAAAAGAATTCCAGTCAAGTGCCAGGTGGAGAACAACTGGCATGACCTTAGAGAGGTCTGGGTTTGATTCTCTGAGTTTCACTTCTTTAGTTTTTTGAATGAACATCCATAGATTTTCAATCACAACTCAGGTATTTACAGTGCCCTTGGAACAATTCTTAATAGTCTTTGAAAGTGTTGCTTAATTTAAAAATAATTTTTCTCCTACTTCATATTTGTCCAGTAAAGTTATTATGCATTTATTATTTATAGGGATGCTAGATCTGAAGTGAATAGCACAGCTACTATAGTTTCCTTGATTGTTTGTTCTTTTTTGTTTAGTGGAAACCTGGACAAACAAACAGCATTGGGTAATACAGTTCTACACTACTGCAGTATATATAATAAGCCTGAGTGTTTGAAATTGCTTTTGAGGGGGAAGCCAACTATTGATGTAGGTAAGTTCATTATTTAAAACCAGGAAATAAACATTTCCTAAAATTTCTTTCAATTATTTTAGCCACTTTTGTTTATTTCTCTGTGGTAAGTAAACTTTTAAAATAAAACTGTGTTAGAAAGATGAAGACCTTACCAACAGCAAGCCTAAAGGAAACATTCAGTTAAGACATGGAATTCTTAGAAGATAAAAGTGACAAAAATTCCCAATATGAAATACTGATGACAAACCCTATGTTTTCATAGAGTTCTATTTCTGACCCATTTTAAATTGCCTGAAATTTAGGTTTATTGTTTAATCTAGAACTTGTATGCTATAATGCTTCAAATGTTTAATTCCACTCTTTGATATGTGGATTTTATGTGCCCAGCACTTAATTCTTATGTTGATATCAATGGCAGCTGGTGCTGTGGTTTCACGCAGCACGTCCCAGCCACCACTGCCACTGCTCAGAGAAGGGAGCAGCTTCCTCAGCTGCCCTTCTTAGTTGTTTGTCTTTTCACGTAGGTGTGAGATAGGTGCCACACTTGCTGGACCTACATCAGTTCATTTTTCATTGTGGCTTACCAAAAGTTTAATTAAAAATAGAATCTCTGTTTGCTCACAGTTAGGATAATCTCTTGTTTTGTAGATGGTCTCCCTTCCCTACCATTTTTCATGAGTTAGGAAGGTATCCCTTGAATGCAGCTTGTAAGGCCCTGGAGTTAATGTGATCAGCATGTCTATAAAACATTTACATTCAGTCAGTTAATGGTGTAGGAGAGAAGTTTTTTTAACAGCTGATGAAACTGGAGGGTATGCAATTTTGCTTCTCTCTTTTTCTTCATTACCTTCACTTTCCTCCACTGCCTGGTAAAGAACTGTTGTGTAAATTGAAGTTCAGTTTAGTGGCAGAAGTCAGTGGTTTCCTTTGCCTTTTTATACACCCTTAGAATATGTACCAATATTATCATAAGTCAGAGAATTTAATGTGACCTTTTTAGCAGTTACAATGGGAAAGCTATGAGAACACGTTAAAGCAAGTTTATTGGTCCTTCTATTGAACTTTCTCCTAGATGGACGCCAAAGGAGTGTTCACACCATTTTGGTGTCTTGTTATTTGAGGTTATTTTGTGGGATAGAGGGTGTTGTGTTCTTTTTGTTGTTTCTTCGATGATATCACTTAGGAACTGTATATAGTCTTTAGACCTTGAAACAGCAACTTGAAAGTTGAAAGTTTGGAATTTATGTAGTCCTTAAGCTATCTGGGTATTAAGTTCACTTAAGAAGTACTATGTTTTCATTCCTTTTCATATTGAACCATCTCAGGTAGATCTTTCCATAAGGAAATCCTTCTTCTAGGGATCTGAATTCTTTCAAAGTCATAGGCCTTTCTAGGGGACTGCTTTGTATTTTCTAGGATTCCTGACTGGCATTCTCTATGTAATATTTCACACAGACATTTATGCTTCTAGATCTCAGTTTGATCATTTTCAGTTCCTGATCACAGAAATGCTTTACAATCTGGATGTGCTGCAGGGCATTCTCTGTTCCAGCTCTATGGCATTTACTGATGTGCTGTGAGAGTACATTCTACCTGAGGTATATCCACACCGGGTGTGGGAGTTGTTTTTGTTTATTGAGACTTGCTGCTGAGCATCTAGAAAGGATTCCATTAGATGCTGTGCCAGAGGACATTGCAGAGGGCTCAGATGCTGCCTTCTTCCTGATCAGGTGTTAGATTGTAAACCATTTTATAGCTTTTATAAAGATAAAGCCAGAAAGTTTTAAATTTATTCTTGTTCAAATGTCTTTAAATTAAGGCTTCAAACCTGTACATATAAACCAAATTAAAATCTGCTTGGATCAATGTTTACCCTTTTTTTTGTTTTTAAAGTCTTAGAATTATTTTCTTTTTTGAGCTATTTTACTCTGCCTGCGTGCGTCTCCAGCTTATTCATGTAAGAATTTTATTGGCAAAGGCATAGAGTGGAGGATGAACTGACTAAATTTCTTTATATTCTCTGCTCGGATGGTTAGGAGGGATTTGAGAACTGTCCCAGCAGATGCTGCTGTTCAGAAAGAACCTGATGATACATGAAATGCATGAGCACTTAGTGGAATCTTAGAGCTGCTGCTGCTATAGAGTAAATAGATGGTTTTGATCACTTTTAAAAGTTACTGTGCTACAAGTAGTGAAACTGAATGAATTGTTTCTTTAGACATCTCAAAGAATCACACTTTTTTGTATTGTTAATTTTGTAGTAAACCAAGCTGGAGAGACGGCTCTGGACACAGCAAAAAGAGTGAAGGCTGTCCAGTGTGAGGAACTGGTAAGAACCGAGCCTGAGAGCAAAGGCAGGGGGGAACGTTTGCTTCTTTAAACGTGTGATCCACTTAATTTATCACTACCATTGTATCTCACACCTGGTGTTGCTGCCAGCTGCCTGCGTGCTGATCTGCAGGCCCTACCACAGGGGCCTGTTTTCTTGCATACAACACAGCAGTAATTTTCTTGGTAAAAGTTTAAGAAAAGAATCTTTCCTCTAGTGACAGTACTAGTTATTTTAACCAGTGTATTTGAAGACTGTAGGTAATGAAAGGTCAGATGTCTCAATAAATGCATCATTCAAGGAGATTTGGGCTTCATCACCTCAGAAGTTCTTCTTAGAGGCTTTTTTATCAGGACTACTAAACAACCTCTGTAATATTAAAACTGTCAAGACCTTTTAGGTCTGGATCTTTGTGTTTTCCTACTTTGGCTTTTTTCAGATTATTTAACAAGACAGATAGTTCAGAGATGGTGAAAGTCTTTTTACAGAGAGAATTGAAACAATTTAAAATTACCCTCCTCAGAGGAGAAAGAAGCAGAAGTGTAATGTCTGGAAGCTGGTGTATCAAAAAATATAGAACACCAGCTTCTGTGGGACTTTGTCCCTCTACTGAACATGATCAAAGCAAAAACCTCCTGGAATTTCGAGAATGTAGGAGGGATGTTAACAGAAACCACTCAAAAAGATTATTGGTGTTCAAGAAATAAAGGTGTTAAGGATTTTCCCACGTACTCCTGTGAAGCATTTAGCCAGGAATAAGAATTCTACATCAGATCAACAAGCTTGTTTGTTCTTGGTCCTCTAAGGTGACACCAGCATGCATTTAAGTAGGCAAGTGAATTTAATTACTGTCAAGGTACTAAAAAGTCTAAGTACTATGGCAGTTTCACATTCAAGACAAAACCAGGAGAATTTACAAAACAGTTGTCACTTGCCACTTAATTCTATTTCTTCTTTTTTCTCATTTTGATGATCCGAGGATACCTTCTTTTGCTCTGCAGCTGGTAATTTTAATACCTTTCCTGTGACAATTGAAAGTTCTTGTCATGAATTAATTATTGAATAATCAAAAGAGCTTGTCCTTCACAAATCAAAGTAATTTTCCATGTTTCTGGGTATGCAAGTCAACATTTTGCTGTGGTTGATAAGGTGGGACTGACTTCTCAGTTACTGCTGTGTCTACTGTGTAAGTGCTGTTGCCAGAGGTTTGGGTATTCTGTCAGCTGGAAAGCAGATCACCTGTGCAGCACACAATTGGGATGGGTTGCTTTTTTCTTTATAGTAGCTCTTTATTAAAGTGACATCTGCCATTAATGTGGACCAAGTGGCTGTGGTACAGAACAAACCGTCAAGTGGGTGTTATCAGTGAGCTTATCTAGCAGTTAATCGTTCAGTTATAGTAATCCAAATTCCATGAATACCTCACTGATTATTTCACTTAAATCTCACAGAGCATTTATGCCTTTTCTCCTTTTTTTTAGTTTTTGAAGAGGAAAATGATTTCTGCATTTTTCCAAAAGCAGCAATGAGATAAGGTTAAGAGTGGAAAAGAAACATGAATGAGCACATTGTTTGCCTTGGGCAATAAAAAAGTACAAGATAAATAACTAGGTGTTTGCATTATGATAGATGTACTAAACTCATTTCTGTTGCATAAATGGAGTCTTAACTATGTAATTAAATTCAGTTTCAGCTCAAATGGTTTCATGAATACTTACATAACAGATTGGAAATACTTCTTTATTCTAAATTTTATTTCAGGAAGATGGTTAAAGGCACTCCTGAGTCAACTAGTATCAAGTAGACTACATTTCAAAGGATGTGAAGGAATAAATAATGATGGAAAATCTAGGCATTGAAAAGAATAATTTATCTCCTCAGAATAAGCATTAACTGCTCTTTTAGGTTTTTTTGCTGATCATTGAGGTAGTAGTTTTTCAAAGAATGTGAAATACATTATTTGGGATGGCAGAGTCGAGGAATTTTGTGTTTAAAACATTCTGGCCTCACCCGGTGAGAGACAGAGGCAAAATATTTAAATAAAGAGTGAATACCTTTTCATTTGAGTTAAGTACAGGGGTTGTGATTTTGGAGGGGCAGCAGTCACATGAACCAAAATCTATAAATAGGTTTTGCCTTTCCTTTTTGGAAAGGACGGCTCCAGATAAAGTCTGCTTTTGTGCACATACCTTCTCTTCATGTCATCCTTTCATGCTTGTCAAACATGGCAACTTCTGCCCATTTTGAGAAAATCTTTCCTTTTTGCCTTTTAACTGTTTTTCTATACCTCAAACAAATGAAGGATGTTTGTGTGATCGCCCTGCAATTGCTTTGTTCTTCTTTTATTCTGGAAAAGTTTTAAACTCCTAAATATTTCCGTTTATTTCTTGCTGTCACAAAACTAACTTAGTTAACACCAAAAGAACAGCAAGTATTTTAACAAGAATTTTCATTTCTTTCAGCTTTCTCAAGCCAAGGCAGGAAAGCTAAACCCACACGTCCATGTGGAGTATGAGTGGAATCTTCGGCAGGACGAAATTGATGAAAGTGACGACGACTTGGATGATAAGGTCAGTGTGGATTATGATACAGCTTTGCACAAAAACTGTCAACATCTCTGCTCCCTGGAGAAAAGTAGTAATTAGAGACCCACTTTAGCCTTTCTTTTCTTACAGATATTTTTTGAGGAAAAAACCCCTAATTCTGAGGCCTGTGGTAAAGGCTGCCTAAGTGTGCTTTCTGAATATACTTTGTCAACCTAGTTATTATGGGCTGTTTCAGAAGTTTGACTTTGACAAGACATACAGTATAATATAAATCAGCAAATCTGGACTACTTTGTCGTTTTACCCTCTTCAGAATATCAGGCTGTTAAATTTTAGCTGGAGGAAATCCAAAACTTACATACTTAATTTTTTCCATAAATTAATTAAAAACCTAGTTGTTGAATAAATAACTCTATTTTTCACAAACTGTGCTGTGCTATTTATTCCTGTTTTTTTTTTAAAAAAAGAAGTACTGGAAAGGCAAAACTTGAGGGCATAGAATAATTGCCATCCCAGAGCAGGTGAAAAATTAGCCTCAGTGTCCTACTTTAGCAAGTCAGTTAATTACTGTGTGCTCTATTTCTGCAATAAATGCGAATACACCTCTCCTATTTCATATGAGTGCTGCAGAAAGATATGTGGACAACTTCTCATTTTCTGTGACACTTGGGACTGAAAAATTCAGAAACCAAAGTAATTTGCATGTCCTCAAGGACAGTAGAGAACAAAATAATCATCTGTGTGAGGAGCCTCAGGAGGATGAGGGATGCTGTGCTGGAGATAATAACCTGAACCAGAGCTGCAGGGAAACAGATCGTGCTCCATATGCACCCATTAACGTACAGCAGGCAAAAACTGATGTGTAAAATTTCTTCAAAGAGCAATTAGATGCATTTAGAAAGAGCTGTATCATGGATTATATTCCTAGTTCAGGGACCAAATAAATCTGATCTGTCAGAAGTGCGTGTTCATTTTTACTAGGCATCAGTGGGGTAATATACCTGATACTTGAGGATAATTGTCTGGACTGAGTAATGTGCTATATGCACTGAAAATTGCTCTTATATTCTAAAACTTGCTAGGCTGTTATTAGTATTTTATTTAGTATATTATAGTGTGTATCTCCTGCTTTAAGATTAAATCTAGTTTTGTATTATTATGATGATTTATTCATGCTATAATCTTAATTTTCATTTAGAAGAGAGGACCTTTCAGATTGAATTGCGGAAAAAGGGAGAAATGGGGGCTTATTTGTCCAATAAATAAAAAAGCTAGGCTCATGTTCACTAAACTATGTTCTGGTATGTTATTTTCCAAACATACTAAATATAATTACCGTTTGGACAGCTCTATCATATCTTTGTTTTTCTATTCACAGCCTAGTCCTATAAAAAAGGAAAGATCTCCAAGACCCCAAAGCTTTTGTCACTCTTCAAGCATTTCTCCCCAAGACAAACTGACTCATCCTTCATTTAACACTCCCAGAGACAAGCAAAGACTCTCCTACGGAGCTTTTACCAACCAGATCTTTGCTTCTGCAAGCACAGACTCACCCACCTCTCCAACCTCTGATGCTCCTCCTCTTCCTCCTAGAAATGCTGGCAAAGGTAAGTCTGTCTCCAAACTACACTTGCAGGCAGTGATTTTCCCACTGCCGCCCTTCCTTTAACCAGGGACATTGCAATGTTTCAAGATGCAGTGTGTTCACATTGATGCAGTAGCGTGGTACAGTGCATGTTCTGAACTTAAAAATCCTGGGGGGCACTTGCTAATAGATTCATTCATAATACTAAACATGAATGGGTGAGCAATAAACTAATACTCTGCTGAATGAAAGTCAGTTTGTTTCATGAGACTTACAGCTGCAGTGGATCATGATGGTTTGACCCAGATATCTCTGATCTTCAAGTTTAGAGGATATATTTATGGAACAAAACTTTCTTCTGTATTATAATATGTGCAGATCTACTTTTTAGGACAAAGACACCCTTCATTCCTTTTTACATATGTAATCTGGAAATTGATAAGTTGTGTTTTTACAGTAGGCATGTTAGAGAAATCCATAGTTATGATAAGGGTTACAGTATAGTTTAACACTTCAGCAGTTATGCTGATGCTCCCTTTTGTTAGTACTACTAAATAACCT
The DNA here is from genome assembly GCA_013400735.1 of Pomatostomus ruficeps. Classification (NCBI taxonomy): domain Eukaryota; kingdom Metazoa; phylum Chordata; class Aves; order Passeriformes; family Timaliidae; genus Pomatostomus; species Pomatostomus ruficeps. The sequence goes on from VYZT01021245.1 coordinate 14,062, forward strand.
CATTTCTCTACTGGTAGTTGCCTTTGTTTAGGAAAAACGCAGAGATGCTCTTACCAATATGTGAAAAAGGGACGGGACAGTGTTGACATCAGGTGTTTGCTTTTCCATGGTTCAGATGCTGTGCTTAAGCACTGCTGTTCCATCAGTCTCTTGTCAGGTACCGGCAACTTTCACATGGATCCCTTGGCTCTCTCTTTTGAACAGTTTGTTTCCCATTATGAGGCAAAGCGATTTTGCCAGGGTTTGCAGTTTTCACGTGGGATTTTGTAATCCATGTTTCATTATATCAATTTCACTGGGACTCAGTTGTATTCCTTGTAATTTTACTATGTAGACCTGCTTGTTGGTATTACAAGATTCTACTTTTTCCTTCCACTCTCCCAATCCTTTTACTTGCTCTGTCTCGCAGTCTGCTAGGGATTGGTCTTTGCAAACACACCCTTAGGTGTTCCTTCAGTCTGACCTAGGATAACTTACTGTCATGAACTTGCAAAACTTGGAAATTAATCATGCAACCCATTTCCTGAAGAAGGTTAATGAGGTTGTGTCTGGTGTCTGTCTGTACACACTGCTTAGTATATTGCCAGCTTTCAATAGATTTTAATGAACTTTATTTCATTGTCGTTATATACCTAGAAAATTGTCTTTTTCTCCAGAAAGGGAAATGCTCCTGTTCATATTTTATTCTAAGTATGTATTTTGGTTTCTGAAATGGTAGGCATTTTCCTAGGTGTTCCTGGAATTTTCTTGCTGTTCCTAGACCAAGGAATCAGCACAACACCAAAGCTACTCAGAAAGAATTGAGGCATTGAGTTCTTATGTGTTTTCATGTCAGAGATTGTGCAAGGAAATCCTTATTTATATTGCAATGAAATAATATTATCACAAAATTGCCTTCTAATGTAACATTAACTGCTTCATCGGAGTGGAAAATGTCAGATTCATGGGGTAAGTCAGAGAAAAGTTGAATGGAACTGCTGTTACATTAAAGTCACCATGCTTCTCTGCTTCAGACATGCTGAAATTCTACAGTCTGTGAATGATGCTTGGGTGGAGTTTTGGTTGATACACATTGAACAGTACTGTGAAATCAGAAGTTTCTATTCTGTACATGCCTGTGTTACAGGAATAATTCAAAACTTAAAAATTGGGGAAAAGAGTGACAAATGCATAGGACAGTTCATCAGTGTGGGAAGATTGCTGTAGATGCATCATTTCAGATGCATTTATGGTTCATTTTAAACTGTGCTGTTCTTGTTATCTCCCGTCTTCCAGCTCTCAGATTGTTTAAAAGCAGGTGAAGCAGAGACTCTCCACTTCCATGAGACACTGTTGACACATCTGAATTTTGACACAGTCAGAGTTAATTTTTTTGTGTAGGAAAACATAAACCTGTAGAAGTTATCTCCTCTTTTGAGATGAGTAGTATAGAGTATATCCCTTACATTGAAGTTTAACACACAAGCTTACTTCTCAGATGTGTGTTTTTGTTTAAAAAGTTCATTTTAGTATCTTATTTGTGTTTAAGATTATATGAAAACGTAGTGTTACTTGTTTCACTAAGCTCCCTAAACAGCAAGAGTAAAAAAATGAGAAAAGCATTGAATCTGTATTTAAATTTAAGCTTACCTTCTGGGCCCAAACATAATCTGATCTCTGTCCCTGCGCTGCATGGACCCGTCTTGGGACATGGAGTCTGCAGGGAATGCGTAGCTGGTGGATCTGCATTTTAGAAGGAGGCAGAGGATTTTTAAGTTTCATGGGTTTTCATTCTTTGGGACATGCAGATGAAACTGTCTTTCCAGAACAGGTTTTATTTTTAACAAAACGCCCTCCCTGTAGCCTTCTGTGAAGTGGTTCCATTGCCCAGTGAAGTTCTTGGTAACAAAGTTCTGTAGTGCTCCTGAGGGGCCACAGGGAAGCCATCCACTGAACTTGTGCTGGGGAGAGGAGGAAAGTTTAAAGAAATTTAAGGCACACCACTCCTGCTCATGGTTTTCAGTGGACATGCTGGCTAAAAATAATTTTATAGGTGCAATAGTTGGAGGAGGTGATATGGGGAAGTTTAAGTTTATTCATACATCATTATAACTGATGTCCAGATTTTCCAGTTTGACAGCTTTTCCAAAGATTCCTAAAAATGCTGGAACCTTCATGTATTTTACTCCACACTGTCTCATTTATGGATACATCTTACCTGCTGCTATCTCTGCTACAGATTTAGTTAATCCTAGCAGAATGAGAAGTACAGAATGAGTGCAGTGGCTGCCTGAGCCAACCACTCTGCCTTTTTCAATAGTTTACCTAAGCTTATTCACTTTCTACTTACTCGTGTTGTCAGTCAAATCTTTAGCTTGTAACATTCTGAAAATCATCTTTTTTTTGCTCTTTCCAGCTTTTACCTGCATTATGGCTCCAGACAGCTAGCAGGTGTTCTGCCTATTGTTTTACAAAAAGCTTTCAAAAAGAAAAGAGTATTTAAGTAGTTGCATGACTTGCCATGGTAACTAAATAAAATTTTGCACAACCTTCATTGCAAATCCAGTGTGAGAGTAATGTTGCTAACTACTTTTGGAGGAGTGTTAGGTGATCTAAGCCAGGTTTCCTTCACTCTGGCTGAAAGCTAATTGATTTTTAGTTGTTCTGCCTGTTTATCCTAGATGAACATGAAGGTCAGGGATAAGTTCTGTATCATGAAGTTAAGTTTGGATCTTCAATACCTACAGGTTTGCGTATTTTACACTGTCTCAGCTCTACCATGAGGTGCATAAACCCAAAGACACTTTCTTTGTGGTTCCAGTCGACTGCTACTGCAGACACAGTCACATGATCTGCTCCTTCACTAGATCAGACTCAATTTCTAACCAAAGTAGTTTATTTGAATTTACTCATAATTTCTAGAAGTTGTCAGACTGCATTGCACACAGGATTAGGAGTCTTCTTGAGTTCACTAAGTTACTTTGTGCATGTACCAGCACTGCCCTTCAGCTTTAGTGGATTTCCTGTGGCTGGTGGCTGTATCACAGCACTGCCTGGATGGGAATCGTGCAGGTCTCCCTCCATGTCTGGGTTGTTACACTAAACAAACCAAGCTGTTTTACCTTATCTGATTGAAGAGGACTTTCATTCCCCTGGGTTTCAAGGTATCCTTTCATCACACTAACTCTTCTCTGTACCTTTGCTGTTTAAATCAGCTTTCTGAAACACAACTGGCCGGAAGTGTCGGGACAGCAGTAAAATTTGCTGTTTCTGCTGGAAATACCACATCAAAGAATCCTTTGGTCCTACTTACTTTTTTTCCTGATTGTATCATACTGTGGCATAGCAGGCATTACACAGTCTCTACTACCATTTGCAACTGAAGTTCTTAATTTATAGCACAAATGTATTTATTCTCATTTCCATTACCTGAGCCTTTGAGGTGATCCTGTTTCTTCTGAATGCTTTCAGGATTCTATACTTCTCTTGCATATATTTGGAGACTTTTTTTTAATATCCTTATAAATGTGTTGCACATTTTGATTAAATAATGCTACTTATCCCACTAAGACTTTGTATTTTTAATATGATAATAGGAAGGGAAGGCTAGCTGATGACCATTGGTTTCATGGGCTCTTCTATTTCTGAGTCAACCCAAAATACAACATTCTTTAATTTAACTTTTATCTTTTTCTTTTTAAATGGAACCTTTTTTTTAGCATTAATTATATAATGTACTTCAAATGCTAATGTTGAATCAATGTGTATTCTTAGCTTTCTTATCCAGAGTGATCATGATCATTTTGTCTTTAATTATGCTCTTATTTTCAGTACTGAAATTCTATGATCTGAAGTAAGACAAACTGAAGAAGGCTTTTAGTAATATCTATGCAAAAAGTCACTCATGATAAATTTAAAAATAAGGATAGCAACACTTGTTAATGAAAATACTATTTTTAATATGTTACTTTCCTTTGCAGTATTCATTCTACCATTACCTGGAATTCTGGTTTTTCCCCATATCTCATTAAGTGGTAAAAAAAGAATTACACATGTGAGATTTTTACACTCTAAACCTGCCATTTCTTGATTGGGTGGCAACAGCTTTGCATGGTTACACAAGTACACAAATGAATCGTTACTACACTAACTGCACAAACCCTGAAAGGCATTGCACTACTAATTGCAGACCTTATCCAGATTATTTGGTCTATTTATACATGAAAGCCTGATCTTGGTAATATGAAAAAGTGATAAAAGATGACAACAGTTAGTACTGTGAGCATTTACTTCCCAGTAACTGAGGAAAAGAAAGCCTGACAGAAACAAAAGGAAAAACCTCTGGGTCAAGTTTTTTGGGGTTTTCTTTTTGGGTTTTGGGTTTTTTTGTTTGTATTAGGAAAATGTGCTTCATGAAACGTGAACGTCTCTACTATGTGACAAATCTTGATTAAGACATCTGTTGGAGAGGAGATGACTGGCTCAATTGCTGTCTGGTTAAAATCACAAAATATCTTTGATTAGTAGCTGCTCTGATTATTGCTTAAGGATATCCAGCCTAGCCTTGTATAATTAAGAATATCACACAAACATTGTTTCGAGATGTTGGTTTTACACACACATTTATGTTTATATGTGTGTGTCTCTACATAGACACGTGCAGTCGCTGAGGTGGGCAACTCTGGTGCCAGCACAGGAGGGCTTCCTTAACCAGGGGAAGCTCAGGGCAGTGAGAAAGCTGCAGGAGCCACAGCAGCTCACGGCTCAGCAGCTGAGGGGACATGGGCAGGGCCGAGCCCAGACGTGTGTATAGAAACTCCTGGAGAGCACCATGAATAGTGCCAGTGAACAGTGCCACAAACAGTGCCAGTGTGGCAGTTTGGATGGGAATTTGCAGGGAATGGCATGCAGGAAGGGACTGTAACTCTGCCAGCATGAGCAGGGAGCAATGGTATCTGCCACGGAGTTATCAGTGCACATTGGAAGAGCTTTAAACTAGATTTGAAAGGGGAAAGGCACAAATCCAGGCTTGCTCGAGATAACCCTGGGGGCAGCACACCAGTGTTTGAGGGAATGTGTGTGCCAGTGAGGCCCTTTGGGCTGGTGTCTCAGAGCAGCTGGGGGTGGAGAGCTCTGTGACAACAGAGACACAAGGTATGGAAATGCCTCCAAACAGTCATGTAGAAATTAGGGCTTCTCCCCTAAAGGAAGGGTTGGGCTCAATATCCCAACTGAAGTGCATCTGCACCACTGCATACAGCATAGGCCACAAACAGGAAGAGCAGGAAGCCATTGTGCAGCAGGAAAACCATGGCCTAGCTGCTATCATGGAGACCTGGTGGGATAACTCACACAATTGGAATGCTGCAATGGATGGCTACAAACCCAGGCAAGCAAGGAGAGGCAATGGGGCGGCCCTGAGTGTTAGGGACTATTTTGAGAGTGAGCTGAATGATGGTGGCAGTAGGGTCCAAGATTTATAGGTAAAACTCAGAGAAAGGCCAACAGGCAGATATCCTGGTGGGAATCTTTTACAGACCAGCCACCCAGGATGAAGAGGCAGATGAGATGTCCTGTAAGCAGCTGGGAGAAGTCTCAAAATCGCTGGCCTTTGTTCTCATGGGGCAGGAATGTCTAGGATGTGTCTGGAGTGTGTGGAAGAGAACTTCCTGACTCAGCTGGTGAGGGAGGCAGCAAGAGCAGGCACCTGCTGGACCTGCTGTTTGTGAAGAGGGAAGGACTTGTGAGTGATGGAGGCCATCTGGGGCACAGGGATGGTGAATTCTTGGAGCAGTAAGGAGGGGGATCAGCAGAACTGCCACCTTGGACTTCCGGGGGACAGACTTTGGCCTGTTTAGGAGCCTGGTGACAGAGTCCCCTCGGGGACAATCTAAAAAGAGTCCAGGACATTCCTCAAGAAGGAAATCCCAAAGGTGCAGGAGCAGACACGTGGTATAGTGGTGGACTTGGCAGTGTCCGATCTGATGATCTAAAAGGTCTTTCCCAACCTAAATGTATTTTATAATAATTGTACAGATGTCATCCGGTCTTGTATTATTTCACCAGTTGTTTCCATAAACTGATTTAGATGCAAGAACTTTCCCCATCTTTATTCAAAGCTTGATGTCACTTTATACCTCTATCTGAAAAGATGTTTTGAAGTTTTCCTTTTATTTCATGTTTATTTGAAAGTAAGTTATTTTGTATTTCAGCCAGGTAATCACTAGAATCACTAGTGTATAACTTTTGTATTCATATTTACTCCTTCTGTGAGTTTAATACAGAAACAAATTTTGGAGTTTGAAAGTTAAGATTTGTAATACCTTAAACACCCTTTCCCTGTGACTTCTGTATGCTGTGTCAACTTCTGAAAGCTGTGATTTTTTTCAACTCCTCTGTAATGTCTCGGTATATACAACTAATGTGAAATCTAAAACATGCCCGTATAACATAATTTTAAGGGTTGCTGTTTTCAATTCTACTGAAGTTTATTTTTGTAGAGAAGGTTTCTTCCTCTAATTGGCAATTGAAAGTACAAATTTTACTTCATGTCAGGAGTTTAATTTTTGCAATGAGCGCACAATACTGTTTCAATGCCTTTCCTCCAGGTTTTTTTTTTCGCTTTAAGGCGTTTTCGGGTGGTTTTTGGCCGTTGGGTGCAGGTGGCGGGGCCGGCGCAGCGCGGGCAGCGGCCGCCAGGGGGCGGTGGGACATTCCCACTTCCCGGCGTTCCGGCAGCGGGAGAGCTCCGGTGTCGGGACAGGGGACAAAGCTGCGCTGACATCCCGCGGGTGGCGTCCACGTGCTTGCAGAATAACGCTCCTGTTAACACTAGATACCGTCTATTCCTTCCCTCTCGCCATTCCGAGATAGACTCGGAGTCACAGCACGGATCAAAACTACTTTTGATTCATATTTCTTGAAGCAGAGAAAGATCTGGTAACTTGCAGGAGTTTAAGGGATTGTCAGTGAAAATCTAGCATAAGAAAAGTTGGTTTTGCTTTCAGAAACATCTCAATGCACAGTTCAAATTATCCTGCTTACTTAAGCTCGAGGAAGAAATTAAAATGAGAAAGGGTAAGGGTGCAAACTGGGGAACAATTGTTAAATGCACTGACATTTGACTTGTTGTCAATTAATGATTTTGTGAACTTGGAAGTAAATTGAGAGGAACAATTGCAAAATATATAATTTGATTTACAAAAGTAGCAATTAATTAAGTGAGGCCCAAAATATCTGCTGGGCTTGTGGTTGAGAGATTCTCAGGCACATCAGAAGGCCTTCCAGGCTTGAATCTGGAAGAGAATAGATTGAATTATTAACTCATTAGGTGCAGTTCTATTAAATTCTTCTTTACTGTTTATAAGCAAGAGGGAGGTCACCTGCTGAAAATATCTGACAAATAGATTCATGCTTATAGAATTGTTGAAGTTACTTTTGTCAATGTTAAATGTTTCACCTAAGGAATTTTAACAAATATTATTTTTCACTCATTTCAATACTTCTATTATATAAAAATTTGGGAAGGAATGCAGGTGATGATCATTTCCAGGCTACCTATAGAGAATATTAATAAACATTTTTAAAGAAGGCTGCTCTAGTTTTGTGTGCTGCAGGGTATGGTATATGTCGAGTAACTAAATGAAGTTTTGTCTCAAATACTGTTGAAATAAGGTAGCTTTTCAAAAATAGGCAAGTTGGTTCTTCAGCACTAAAAAATAGACTGAGAATAGGCTTGAAATTTCAGATAGAAATAGACTTTGCTTTTAAAGTTTTATGTCCATTTTCTGCATTTATCCAGACTGATGGCAAAGCTGTCTGATGTGCAAAACTTATTGCAAGGTCATGACTGCAGTGAAGTCTTAGTTGTTGGTTAGATTAAAAAAACCCTAAAAAACAACAAACCTGCAAACTAACAAAAACCACCACAGCAACAAACGCCCTGGAGGTGTCCTAACCTGATGCAGGACTGATGGAGATGAGTGTTACAAGTCATTTCTTAGGGTGCGAGTGGCAGCTGGCTCGAGCAGTCGTCCCCTCGCTGCCGCTCGCGCCCTGCGCTGCTTCCTTGAGCTTCTTGTTAGAGACATTTGTGAAGGTCAGTGGTGAAGCTGATTAGGGAAAACGCTTGTCTTCCCGCTGGGTTATTTTGTCTTCCAAGCTGTATCTGTTTCCATATTGTGTAAAACATTCATTGTGTTGATTAATACTTGTGCCAGCATTCATTCAGAGAGAAATAAAAGTGTTTTAGGGTAGGGGTGACTGCATAGGCTCTTATAAGCAGTGCTACCATGAAATATCTAATCTCAGTCCCAGAAAGGACTTCTCTGATGTTTGTTTTATTCATACTATGTACAACAATTTGCATTGTTCTTGGAATGCATAGTTTGCTGTATCTGACCTACAGAAAAAAGAGAAAACCTTGTCAAGCTAAAAATCCTATTTTGAAAGTGAAAGGAAAATTTCTAGGCGTATTTCTATTTCCTTCCTCCTGCCTTCCAGTTTATTAACAAAATTTGTATGGGATGGGATGGTCTGGAGGGCTAAAAAACCTCCCTACATATTAGAACATATAGAAAGCTCTTTCATTCTGGAATAAATTAACAGCAATTTTAATCCCATGTCCTAAATACTACTTAATTTTAATATTTCGTGCTTCTTTTTTTTTTTTTTGAACAATGCCTAAAATTAGAAATCTTGGCGTGATTAATTCTGTATTTTTTAAACATAAGTACACATGTCATTTTATTGTCAAGTTGCTTATATTCCCACAGCTGAGATGGTTAAAAATGTGGTGAACATGTCGTTTAATCTAAACAGTGTTTTGGCATGGCTTGTCTTTTTATTTTAGTCTTTTGCTGCACTTCGCTGTGGGTCTGACTGTGAAGTTTTCAGTGCTGCTTTGATGTTTATGCACATGTATTTGTAAGAAGGTTATTTGTTATTTTGCAGGCCCACCTTCAACCCTCCCTCTAAGCACTCAAACCTCTAGTGGCAGCTCCACTCTTTCCAAGAAGAGACCACCTCCCCCACCCCCAGGACACAAAAGAACCCTCTCTGACCCACCAAGCCCACTACCTCATGGACCCCAGAATAAGGGCCCAATTCCTTGGGGTGAGTTTTGAAATGCAAAACAAAAGGGCAGGGGAAAACCTTTATGATGGCTGATATATGATCTTTGGTTTCTTTTTACTTGGTGCTTGCTTTCCAATGATTGCAGCTTGATGTAATGTCAGCTCAGATAAATCAGCAGTTCTGTCTTCTGTCGCTCTGGCTTCCAGGCTGCTGCAGCCGAGTCTCACTTGAGAAAGCTGAAAATCCTCCATGCTCCCCAGGGGCCCAACCCCATCTCTTCCACTTCCTCCCTCTCTGCTGTAGCTGCCCAGGCTCTGCCCTCACCCCAGCCCCTCAGCCCCTGCTCTCCTCTGCCTCTGCCTCTGCTCTGCCCCTGCCGCTGCTGCTGCCGTGCCCAGCTCCGGGAGCAGCTGCAGGGATGCAGGTTTGGGGCACACAGACCCCACTGTATCTGTGCAGGTCTCACAACTGCCACAGAGATTCTTCCCTTGGGTTCTGGGCCACACCTCTCCTGTAAGGTGTTCACACCTCGCTGGTGGGAATGTGTTGTCTTAATATGTATTTGGCTTTTGTGATGTTGTCTGTACATACGCAAAGACTGATAGGTTTGCATCCTTCTACCAGCAGAAGTTACGGAGAAGCAGTGCCTTTTATGTTTTTTTATTTTTTTTTTACCAGGATACCTTTCTGACAGATGCTTTTTGGAAACTATTTTCCAGACTACTGAGATTCTTCCGCTTTTGAATAAACATTGCTCTATGCAGTCAAATTGTCTTGGTAGTTGTAAATCTCAGGTCCATGTAATTTTCTGTGATTTTAGTCTTGGTGGCAGGATTTCCATGAATCTGTAAATTTTTAAACGGGAATCCATTGCTTACATAGGTGCATCATCCATACACTGCATGTATCTTAGGAGAATCCTCTCTCTATTCTAGTATAAACACACAATTACTAGCATAAAATAAAAAATTGCTAGCCTAAAAGTACCATATTTTTAAACAAATTGAATTAAATGTAGTAAATCATGGAGTACTCATATGATTTAATTTAGGATTCAATATGAAGAGAAGTATAGATCCAATGAAAAGCAAAGACTTTGTCTCTAGGAATACAAGTAATGAAATCTTTTCAGTTCTCTACTTCTCAGAGGTCTGAGATACAGAAAAAAATATTTCCTATGTTCTGAAGTCTAACAGCCCTGTTCTATTTCAGAGGTACTAAGACATTTTGAAGAGCTTGGACTTGAAAAATGTAAAAAATGCCAAATACTTAAGTCCAAAACAGCACCTAAAGTACGGTGTGCTAGAATACTGTATGACGTAGCACTGTTAAGATGAAAGGTGTGATAGGATTAGATGCTAAGCAAATGCCAACTTTTCTTTAAATACATTAGGCAAGAGATGAAGGAAGAAGGAAATACGGGAAAGGTGCAGGGGTGCAGTTGAAGATGAAGAAGCCTGTAGCAGTAAAACACCTTGTCAGAGCGGGGCCAGAGAGGAATATTGCCTTTTCTGTCTCTTCACTGCTCGTCAGGGCAGGCTAAACTTCAGTGGATGGAAGAGGGGCCTCTTCTCCCCATTTTTCTTAGCTGAGATCTGTACAAGAGCTTGTTTCAAAGTCCATTTGGATTTTTAAGCAAGTATTAAATTTTGTGTTTATAAAAGAGGGAGTTTTTTGTATCTGCCTTTGTGCTTTTTGCTTAAGAATATTGTCAGATGTTCACTTCTTTTCCTTTCAGAAGCTTTCTTCTGTGTTGTTATATTTCTTGCTATGTTGAATTTCAGCATTTGTTTTCTAATCTGTGCATTAATTGAAGTTTCAAGCAGAGCAGTCCTTAGCTTATGTCTAAGCAAATTGAGTTACTATTCAAAGATGTTCTAAAACTGTCATTTAGATTATTTTGTATTTCCATAGCAACCATGAGATATTTTTCCTTGCTTTATCCATAGGATGTACATGTTTGCTGTTTTACCTTAGTTCCTTTTTTGCACCACTTTTAAACACAAACATATTTTTAGCAAGGCACAGCATGAGCCGTTCCTGCTGTTTCATTTAGACATCAATGCGCCAAGAATGGTATTTAGAAAAATGTGTCATTCTTTTGAATGAGAAGTATTTTGTGTTCTTGGATCATTAAATGTCACTTTGCATCTATTTCAATGACAAAATTTACTAATGGTTGTTGAAGCTGGTTCTGAGATTAAGACATGCTGTAATAGGAGAGGCAAAAGGGGATGAAAAGGCACTAAACCAGACGAGTTGGTTTCATTATACCTTGAAAATGCTGATGGCTAATATAGAGAAGCTTTCTGCTGAAGGCGTCCAGAGCACTTGGGTTTGGATTTTGCTGCCTTTTGAGAGAATCCTGTATTCCCAGGATCTTTTCTTTACCAATGGCTAAAGTGCAGGTTATGGGAACATACAAACTTAGTCACTAAATCACTAAAGGCTGTTCTTTCCATAGCATAAAATACCAATCTTTAGAAATTTAACGTTTTGTAAATAAAATCAAATTCTTGGTGGTTTTAAGAAGATGTGCCTCATAGTGCAAAATGTGATAAATTTATCTGATACTGGCCTGTTCTATCTCCTTCTATGCTGAGAAAATTGAAACACTATTTCAAAACAAATGCCCTACAGCAATGTCATTCAATCTTTCTTTGCCAGGAGATGAGAGCTACCAGTGAGTTGTTTTAAAATGTGTTCTGTGAAAGGTCGTCGTGGATTATTTTGGTCCCTGCTTTTTCAGCTGCAAAATTATTAATAAAGTATAAATGATCTTTTAAATATGTTGTATAGAAGATACTTAGAGGAATATATGTTTTGCTTTAAATTGCACCCTCTGTTGATTATATTTCAGTTATCCTAATGATTTTTTTTAAAATTGTCTTTCTTTTCACCTCAGGTAATGATTTGGGCCCACCCTCAACTAAGGCTGCAAACAAATTTGAGGGGATGTCTCAGCAGTCAAGGTAAAATCTGCATATATGAAGGCAAAGATGAAAATTTAAATCTACATAACTAATTTGTAAATTAGAAAAGAAAAGCCCTTCATAGGAAATAAAGTCCTAGCTATGTTTCTTCATTAGTTTTCTGCATGCCGTACTAGCATACAAATACTTTGGCTCCATTGAGCCTCCTACGCTTTGTTGCTGGCTGTCCGTGCACAATCCATCCTTTGAGCAGGATGGACAGAACGACTTGTACCCGAATCTCTCTGCTGCTCCTACAGAAGTGCTCTCCCAGCTGGGGAGTGCTGCCTCAGACCGCAGTCCAGCAGGACAAAAGTTTTATTTTCATGTCTCCTGGCATTTCATTTTATCTGCTTCAATGTGAGGTGTCCTGCCTGCAGCAGCAGTGTTGCTTTGGATACAGGCTGGCATCGAAGATGGCCCTGTAAGAGAGAGAGTTCATCTCAGTCTTCCAGTTTAGCTGTTTGCCACTCTGTCAGGCTTACATGCTGCCACACAGTCTGCAGTAACACAAACTGCTTTTAGCTCGTAGTTCATCAGGTCTGTCCATTACAAGTGTCCTTTTTAATAGCTGGAGTAGTAAGGACAACCATACATTGCTGTCACTTAGAGTTTGCCGCTCCTCTATCTGTGCTGTGATTCCAAAGTCCTGAGAGTCAGAGCATGGTAATTCCAATGAACACTTGCCTCAGGCACACTGCCTTGCATGGCCATAAGTGTGTGGGATGGGCTGCGGCTGTGGCTGGGGATGGATGTGGAACCTCAAACAGGGCACAGCAGGAGATGTGTAGGAAGAGTTTCTGGACACCCCCAGACTGGGATCTGCCTTGTCAGGAGAGGCAGGGGGCCCATTGTTGGTGGCACAGCTGGCTTCCCACGTCTGCTGAATCCATCCAGCTGGCACTGGGTGTTCAGGGAAAAAGTGGTGATGTGCCGCAGCACAGAGAGCTGGGCCCATCCCAGATACTTGTCCAACAGGGGTAAAAGTGTGGTCCTCGTTCTCCATGGCATTAGGGAGAGGCCAGGGTAGGAGCTGGGCTTTGATGATCTTTGTGGGCCCCTTCTAATTCAGGGTATTCTATGATTCTGTGATTTATCAAATCAAGATTGAGCTTGGCTGTTCTTTCAGTTTCATGTCATGATGTATTTTGGCTATTTAAAACACAGCTAGAAATTAAAAGTGTTTCATCATGCTCGTTTTGAAATGTTGGCTGCAGAGACAACCAATACCAGAGTCAAGGCTGTTGATGAAGAAGACTCTGCTCTGTTGAACATACTCTGGCAGATTTCTCACTCATTTTTCTTTTTTTTCTTGTTTTTTTACTCATTATTTTTAGCTGATACTCATTTTTATTTATTATTTGATTTTTATGCCTTAAATCAATTTGCTTTCTTCTCTTCTTGCACAGTCCTTTGCTATAAAAGTGACCTAGGTGTGGTTTTAGAGGAAAAGCTTTGATGGGAATAGCAAATATATGTGTAGTAAAGCATGTTGTTCTCCCACAGTCATCAGTATTTGCTCAGAGTGGCAGAGACCTTGTCTCGTCCTGCAGCAGAGTGTGTATGAGATCCAATATCATACATGTGCAGGAGGCTACAAGGCATAGGCTTAGTCCTGGAAAACTTCAAACCACTGACATAAAGGACAGATTGTGGTTTTTTATGTTTCAGTATAATTATTTTGAAGAATAAATTTTCCTTAAAGTTCAGGATCTGCCCAGAGAGTTGGTCTTTCAACTTCACCTATTTTCAGAGTACATTTTGCATGTACCATAATTCATAGAATATATCTGCCCCATAGCATTGAATTTGTGTGGGGTTTTTTATGTCTTTTTCTCTGAAAAAAACCCGAATTAATTCTGAACAGTGCATTGAGTTTTGCGATTTATCCACAGACAAAGTGATTATGCAAAAGAAGCAAAATAAAGGTGGATTTGTTTGGGGATTTTTTATTTATGGATGTGTAAAGAGGAAAATGAGAATTAAGTATATTTTATAACAGTTGGAAGCACTAATAATTCACATCTGTTGATTTAGCACTGGGACTGCAAAGACTGCACTTGGCCCTAGAGTTCTTCCCAAACTACCTCAGAAAGGTAAGAAATCTCTTTGTGTTTATTCTCATAATGGCATCTTTTAAATGTAGGTGAAAGTAGATACTTGTTTGAAATATGTGGATCTTTTCAGCAGAAGTTTTATTTCTGAAATGCCACAAACCATGAAAGCTTCACAAAACTGAAAGGATTTTGGAAGATGGGGAAGGCTTTTATTAAACTGAAAAAATACACCTAGAGAGGGGGGAAAAAAAAAAAATCATGAACTAATTGAAGCTGGAGGAGACCTCAGGAGGTTTTTGACAGAGACTCAGAGCAGGGCCAACTTTCTGCCATGAGGGCAAGTTGCCCAAGGCCATGTCCAGTCACATTTTGAGTATCTCCATGGATAACCTCTCTGGGCTTCTTTTTCTATTCTAGACCACTCTCGTTGGTAAATTCTCTTTTTTTTTTTTTCCTAATATCTCTAAGCCAAATTTCTTGATACCTTGGAGCAAACTATCTGTGCCATGTTCTGGCAATCAGGGTTGTGGTCAGTGCAACTACTTTGAAAAGAATCGGGTATTGTTACATGCTTATTTATATATCAGTGACAAACTTGCTGAGACCATCATCCAGGGAACACCTTCCTTTTAGAAATGTTTTTTTTCTGGTCTCTTTAAACTCACACAGCAGGTTTTATGTAGTTTTTTGAGTTACTGCATCAATTGATTATAAAGTAGAAAGTAGACCTACTTTGTACCTCTTATCTGAATGCAGAATCCATCAAAGATGTTATATCTGTATGAGTGCATGATCATGATAGAGCCTGGAGATCAGGAAATGCTGCTGCTTGTCCAAAATTCTGAAGCCAGATGTCTGAAATTGAGAGTGCAAATAATTTTTAATAGAAAAAGCAAATGTAAAACTTAAACTTTATTAAATTACAATTACACTGATGTGGTATCAGCTTTTGAAAGAGACACCAATGACATGCTACAGTGGCACTGTGAAGGAAGCCAACACTTCCTTGATTTAAAATTATATAGGTGAAAACTTAAGAAGGGCCAAATAAAAGCACTTCAATAAGGGCTGCTATCAGGGTGTTCACACCATTTACTTACATCTCAAACCCATGCGGATGATCAGTGAGTGCATTTGCGTCGAGGTAAGTCTAGGACACAGAACCATATACAGGGATCAACACAGGCTTTTTTTTAAAATGAGACATCTGATAGTAATTACATAATTTCTTTCATAGAAACTATTCAATTGTTTTTTGATCTTGTTTGCTTTGGGTTTTTTGATATAAGTAACCATAAATATAGCATGGAAGTGTTATTGCAATGATATCTAAAGGGAGTGTTGCTGATTTCATAGTCAAATATCAGGCCACCCTTTGGCTGGTATAGCAGATGATACTGAAGCAGTGCAGAATGCAATAGGAAATTGTTCCTTCTAGTCAAAATGTGTTGCTTTCATCACAGGTTGTAAAATTTTTCTCTCCTGTCCCCCTTTATCTTTTTTAACATTAGGGTTTTTTTGGTTTAGGAGGTTGTGGGTTGGGGTTTTTTTGTGTGCACTTATGGGTTTGTTTTTAAGGTAGATTTCTATCAAGTTTCTTAGGGAGCTTAGCAGTAGAATCAATAGATGACACTGAAAACAAGAACTATTTGAAAATCTAGTTTAAATGTCCTTCCATCAAATCTGCAAAATACATATTTTTAAACTTTTCATCTTTACTAAATTGTAAATATATACAATAATTCATTTTTTCTTAGTTTTGGTTTGAATGTCTGTAGTACAGTATGTTCTGTGTACTGCATAGATATATGTACTCACTCTCTTCTGAGATATTTTGCAGGTACTAATCCTGAGAGTCAGGTGTTTTTTTATATGGAATACTGTATACATGAATAATTGTCATTAAAAAGAAATTTTGTTACAGTCACATCAATTGGTCTATAGCTGGTTTAGCAAAGTCTTTTATTATAATTCATACTTTCTGGTTTAGTTCCAAAAAGTGATCACATTATTTCATTTTAAATAGATAATCTATAAATTGACATTTAGTAGCTGTTGGAATAAGTACTGCTGACTCCTGGAGGAGCAATTAAATGAGACCTCAGTGGACGAGGGTGATGTAAAGTTGTTTTATCTTGCTTTTGTCATAGACTAGGAGGACTGATGGGCAGTTGTGGGGTTCAGTGACCATGTGATCACTGACACAATTGCAGTTTTGATATATGCCTAACTTCTTTAATAATAAAATATTAAGATTGTGAAAAACATTGTTTTGCTCTTTTGTTTTAGTGGCACTAAGAAAAATAGAAACCAGTCATCATCTTTCAATAGATAAGTCCCATCAGCACATGGAAATGTTTCAGAAACCCTCACTGTCCATCGATATACCACAGAAACCACTGCCTGGAGACTTGCCCCCAAAGCCTCTGCCTCTGGAATTAACTCAGAAACCTCAAGTGGGAGATTTACCCCCAAAGCCTGGAGAACTACCCCCAAAGCCTCAGCTAGGAGACTTGCCACCAAAACCACAGCTTGGAGACTTACCTCCAAAGCCACAAATGAAGGACCTTCCTCCAAAACCTCAGCTAGGAGAGCTGTTGGCTAAAAGTCAAGGTGGAGAAGCAGCACCGAAGGCTCAGCCCTCAGAGGCAAATCAAAAATCTCACTCCGCAGATCTTTCTCCAAACGTACAATCCAGAGACACCGTCCAAAGGCAAGCATCTGAAGAGTCTAATGACATAACACACACCCTGCCAGAAACCCCCGTGCCACTCCCCAGGAAAATCAATATGGTAGGTGTTACTGCAGCTCCTTGGGAGTATCCGTGGAAGGCCTTGAAGTTACTGTAGGGCTTTCTGTGCACCCTCGAGCTATGCACACAAGGCAACATGGAGCTATGGGCTGGGGTGGGGAACGAGGGGCTCTTTCTGTGCCCCAAAGCAGCTTCAACAAATGGTGGGGGTTTACAAGGCCTCCTGCATGCTGAAACAAATACTTGCAACATAAAACAATAACCTTGGGAGCATGACAGCTTATTTCAATTTATTGGGATTTATTTATTTATCTATACCAATCACAACTCTGAATGAACTGATGGTTTTCTCTCTTGCCTTTGCTCACTGGTCTGTGTGCCTTAGATTGCTAGAATATTTATATATTTGACTTTTGTAAGCTTTAAGAAGGGATGTTAGCACTTATTGTCAGTACATGCAAAATTTAAAGTCAACTGTGACAAAGTAGTAAATGTCCCTGTTGTGAGTATTTAATGTTGATATTCTTATATTTAATGTTGCTGTACTTAAGTGGTTGAGATGCAGGTTCAGATGTGTTGATGAAGTGGCAAAATCTACATTGCTGCATGGTGTGTAGTAGCAGATCTGGAACTTTACCTTGATTCTAACCCCCAATTCATCTTGCTGTTCATCTTGCTAACCAGTGCAATTTCCAACAGAGGATTCTTAATGCATATGTAGATTGAGATAACTATGAAACTCCAGAGCTCTCTTAGGGTTTTCCTCATGAAGAATACATCAAAAGGGAGATGGCTTTGTTTGTCAGATTGGCTATGCAAAGCACTTACGTAAAAAAGGAAATAAGGCTTCATTCTAGTGAAACAGCGAAAGCAGAGGGTGAGTTTCTGCCTTGTGCTTGTCTGAGGAAGAACCCTCTGGAGCCATCACTCTGCTTGGCTTCTGGCATGGACTTGCCTGTAGGCTCCCGTCTGAACTGGGAACAACGGGGTTGTTGCTTGGGCTTCCTGAGTGTTCTGGAGTTTAAATATTACAGGGATCTGATCAAAAAGTGTTTGTTTACATATGTACTTTTAAATATAAGCAGGCAAATGATGCTAGTCATTCTTAGCTACTTGTCACTTTATTAAAGAAGAAAAGAAAGCAAATAGTGAATTACCTGTTTGGTTTGGTTAGGTTTGGCTTTTTTTAAACTGTCACCCTACTGTATACAGAAGAATTCTGAGGAAAGGTTCTTTGTTCTCCAAACTCAGCCATTTTCATGTGTGCAGTAAACTAAATAATTCCACTGTTGTGCGGTGATCAAAACTATTATATATCTTCCCAGTATATATATATATATATATCCCCCAGTTTTTACACATCTTTGCATGCACACTTGTGTCTCTTCTTGTTCAGTGCAGCCTTTTTTGCTCAAGTGATAATGTGCAAGAATTCCTCTTAAATATATCTTGCCTCCATTTTCATTCCCTGGCTGAATCCTCTCCACAAAGCTGGTGAAATGCTTCGTCCCAATGAGCAGTGAGACCCGCAACAGCAGCCACAGTACTTGCGGGCACTTCTCTCTTGGGCTTGACTATTCAGCCACTACACAGAGAAGCACAGAGTTTTTTTTAATTAAAAGTTTTAGAAAATTAATTGTTCAGAAATATAATTTTAAAATTCCAATGCTGATAATTTATAAGGATTTGAAAGGATGTTTTTAGAGAAACAAAACTTGCACTGAGTGCTTCTGGAATCCCACTAAGCACTTGAGTGTTCTTTTGTGTGTGTGTGGTAGCTTCTGTAAAGGAGACAAAATACTTACTTTTAAAGAAAAAAAAAGTGTTGAATGTAAATAAGAGCATGGTTGGATTATTAATGATCACAGCATCTCATTATTGTTCAGTCTTAAGCATAAAATCTCTCGGTAATAAGCACTTGTTGGTTACAGGGAGTTAGTGGTGGGTATTTGTTTTTTAGTTGCAGATTACATTTCCTGGAATTGCTTCCATTTCTTTACACACTAGTGCCACAAACTGTTCTGGAACATGAACAAAATATGTTCTGGAACATATGTGCTCTGTACATATCCATCCTTTTTTTACACCTTCAATTAAACCCACAATTAAATACACCTTGGGTTCGAATGCTGCTTTTGCTGCTCTCTGTGAAAGGAATAAAATGTTAAAATCTGACTGAACCAGAGTAATTCCCATCATTTTTCATGTGCTCTTTTCTAAGTTTAGAGGAATGTAAATTTCTTTATTCTCTTTATTGAACAAGACAATTTTTACCTTGCAGAAGTAGTTGCTTCCCTTCATCACTGGAGGATTGATTGGGAGAGAACGGTCTTGGTTTGTAAAGGTTCTGTGAAGTTGAAAGCTGGGACTGTCCCCAAGTACCCATTCCTATTGAATTCCAGTCCCTAGTGCTAGATGAGATTTTTGTTTAAATTATAAGAATATATTTTTAAAAAGAGAGGAAGCATTCTTTGAAGTGACTTCTTACTGCAGCAAACCTTTGCTGTAAAAAAAACCCCTTGATCTCATATGAACTTCAGATATTTCTGTTCATTTGTCTTTAGTATGGGGGTTTTTTTTAGTTTTATGTTGTGTTAACTGCTTTCTCCCTTAAATCCCCCTATAATTGTTATTTTTCTGCACCTTGAGTTTAGTGCGAGTGCTTTTTTCAGTGAGTCTGTTCTGCTCTTGAGCTGCAGGGATTTTTTTTTTTGCCAAAACATGGAGGAATTTCAAGTGGGTAGGTAACAGCAAAGAGAAGACTCCCTAGGAAATTTCCTCTGTGAAGTTAGTTTTGGCTCAAATTCCTCTAAACCTGCTGACTTTTCCTTTCATAGCCTTCTGCTTCTCATCTCCTTCTGCTCTTCTTGGGATTTTGCATTCTTGTTATCTGATTACTTCTGTTAAAAGAAGTAACTGTAGGTTTTGAAGAGGTGTGGGTATGAAAATACAGGAATATAAAGTAGCAAGAGTGTTTTGCTGTGAATATTGCTTACTTACTCTATTTGGAAATAATTTAAGTCATCTTCCCTGCCATAAGAAACATATGCTTGGGGAGGAGTCCATGGCTGAGGCTTTTTTCATATGAATTAGCAGTATGCAGCAAAGCATGACCTAGAAAATACTTGGACTCAGAATGGTAGAGCTGTGAGAATATTTAGTGTGGGTTTCAGAAAATAGTACTGCCATCTGACATTAAGGTAATTTTAGTAAGAAATTACTAACATTTGGATGGAAAAATTGCTTAAAAAATAATTTCCAGCCCTGTAAGCAAATTTGAAATCAAAGAATACTGTATTTTTGCACTAGATCCAAAACCAAAACTGTAAGGAATACTGAGATTTCAATGCAGCATTTCCCTGAGTCCTTACCTCTCTTGGAACATTCAGAGGAGACTGGATTTAATTTTCTGTTCATGGTGGTTTTTTTGGTGAAGTATGTATTAAAGGAGAAAGAGGGTGTTTGCAGACTAGAACAATGCAAGGACATTATTTAAACTTTCTTCACCAGAGGAAGCAGAGGTTACTTAAGCCCTCTTAAGGGCTACATGTTAAGCACTACACATTAATTTCTGCTGGGAGTTCTGAATCTTAAAAAAAAGGAAAACCTACACCTGTGTAGGTAACTTTTTTATTTTATTTTTTTAATATCCTTGTTGAAGCAGAGTTCTTGTATTTTTATACTCCAAATTGCAGGGAAGGTAATTGATGATCTTCACTTTCTTGTAAAACAAAACACAACTAAAAGGCAAAATTCATATCATATATATTTTTTCTCTGTTTCTCATGTCCTTTATCTCAACCTTTATTTCTGTTTTTAGGGGAAAAACAAAGTTAGGCGAGTGAAGACCATTTATGACTGTCAGGCAGATAATGATGATGAACTCACATTTGTTGAAGGAGAAGTAATTATTGTAACTGGTGAAGAGGACCAAGAGTGGTGGGTATGTATCTTTCCCTTATACAGTTCCACATAACTTCTTTATGATTTTTATAGGAATGCCTCTTTATCCAAATGTGGAGGGGTTTTTGTTTTTGTTTGTAGGTGGTGGGTTATATTTGGCTTTTGTTTTGCTTTGATTTTTGCTTGCTTTCTTTTTGCCTGAGCTACCAGCCAGCCCTTAAACTTCTATTACAGAAAACTCTTTTTACCTGGGAGGGAGAGTCTGTTAGAACCATCCCCACTAGATTTGCTTTATTGCTGCCTCATACAGCACATATTTACACATGTCCCTCTCCACAATGCACACAGCCTTTCATTAAGTGAAGAAGTGGTGATTCTTACTCCCTTTAACAAACATAGACCCTTCATGAAAATGAGATGTGTAATTATCTTCAGTTCACCCAAAATGTTAAGTTATACCTACAGGGCTTCCTGGAAATCTGAAGAATAGTTTGTAATTGGTGCTATAAGCTGATGGTTTTCTCCTTAAATGAGGGGCAGATAACATTTTCTTTCCCTTCTGCCCTCCCATGTCTCTGTTCCTTACCATACTCCCCCTATTATGGACTGCATGTTGTTCAAGTGCTAACACCAGGTTTTTCTCAACCCCACATGAAGGCTCCAGCCTTTCTTGACAGTCCAGCCCATGTCCCTAAAGCCCTGCCAGATCGTATTTCCCTGCCAAAGAATTATGACTTGGGATAATGAGACAGATTTCATTTGCCTAAAACAAATTCTAATTGCAATTCTAATTGCCTGTGATATCCTAATCTAAGTGCAGCGCAACCTGTGCTGTTTTGTTTCCAGCTATGTTTTCCTCTCACTCATCATTTAAGTGTGCAAGACTTTCAACTGGAAAGCTGGTATCAAAAGAGCAGTGCCAGCGAGAAGTGTCTGTGCTGCCCATATCACCCAGTCCCTGATCAGTGCTGCATTCCTTGCTGGATCTGTTTTGTGAAGTGGCTTTTTAAGCCCTTTGGGGCCATGCCCAGCAAGTTCCATGAAGTGCCCTAGTCCGAGTGTTTCTGAGAAGGGAAATGAGGGCTGTTGACTCATACGCTTCAAAACTTTGGCTCTCCAGGAGGAAATGGCCAGCCCTGTATGTTTCCCCTTCCCATTTTGTAAGCTTGTGGAAGAGGAAGGAAGGTACACCATTATTCTGAAAGCAGTGAGCAGCACTGTAGCAGGGTGAGAAGAGAATTATGTGGTCAGTCAGGGCTGCTACTCCAGTGCTATTCAACAGTTGTTTATAATTATGCATTTTAAACATGGAAAGTTCATATAAAAGATGCCATCATTTTTTATTTCTTCTAATAAGTTTGTTAGCTATTTCTTTATAAATTATCATGATGCAAAACATGCAGGAAGTTATATCTGAAGGATACTTAATCAGACAACACTGTGATTTGTTATAAACACAAGTACGCACCTAAATCATTAGGTATCATACTAATTCCATGAGAAAATAGCTGGGCTTTTATCAGTTTAAGTAAGTGAAACATGCAGATTATCATAAGTAACTTCACAACTATAGCAGACAATTTCCTTCAGTGAGATGTTCAGGATTTATTCACTTAACTAAGATAAGTGGTTTTCAGAGATGTCACTGCAAATTGGCCTATCAGACCAAAGAAAATCAGGCTTCTGTTTTGGTGAGATTCTTGAAATTCAGTGATGTATGTAAGCTTCCTAAAAATTTGGGGTTTTGTTCTCTTTAGATTTAATTGGTTTCCTTTGTCTTATTTATAATATGCTTAAGCAGTTTCATTTTGCTCCTTTACACAAATTCAGATGTTAACTAAGGTCTGCGTCAGACTGTCCAAGAGGTGGCAGAGGCTCTGTGAGCAGTTCTGCTGCTTTTGAATGAAGGGAATGCAGTCTGTGAAGTCTGTGTGTACACATGCACATCTAGATGTGTATATATATAAATATATATGTTTCTTCTCCTGTGTTGCAGATTGGCCACATCGAAGGACAGCCAGAGAGGAAAGGGGTCTTTCCAGTGTCCTTTGTGCACATTCTGTCAGACTAGTCAAAACAAACAAATCCTAAACTTGAGCATTGCACATTCTTCATGCAAGACGGGCTTTTTAGCAAAAGCGAACGCTGCTGCCTCCCTGTAATCCTGTGCACAATTGTATATATAGCTGCTGTTACAAATTAAGAATTCATTTAAGTTTCACCTCATGAGGTTGAATTATATGTATTGTAAATATACTGTGTTATTCTGCCTTTGCCAGTATTATGGTAGCCTTGGAACCTGGCACGCCTTATCGGGTTTGTTGAAGCCATCCTGGGCATTTAGCACTTCCATCTCTGTCCGTGCTGTCCCACACATGTGGACTGCCAGCTTCCCAACATAGGTGGTCTCTGTCACCCATGTAACTGTACAGAAATGACTGTTCCTAATAACTTGGTATTCTCAATATACAATTAGCAGAAAGTTAGAATGAGTGAATGGTTTTGGACAATTTAAAGACCAGTCTGCAGTTCATAAGTGTATGCAGTTTACAGCTATGAAACCCACTTCGGTATTTATTTAATATAGTGCTCAGTTAAGTGTAATTATGAAGACAAATATTCACTGACTTTACAGATAACAGTAATGTTTTACAGTGTGCATACAGCATTTCATGTTTATATTATGTGGACCTATGCCAAACTGTGATTGCAGTTCCCCTGTGATATTACCTCACTATAAAAAGTTACAAATTTATTTCATTCGAAAACTTATTTTAATGAAAATTAGTCATATTGTTCTTTAGTAGATATATGTGAAATTTGCTGGTTTCTTTCACTGAATTCTTAGTAACCAAGGACTTCTAGCAAATGTTAACTGTTGACATTGTGCATGCATTTAGACGCTTACTTGAAACCTGCCTTTGTACAAAAGTAGTACTGTAGTCATATAGCTACATTTGAGGAAAAGAACATTTTAACTTAATTGCTATTCAGATTAATGTGAGCTTGCAACAGTATTTGTTTATAGCTAAATTGGCTCTTTGAAAAATGATTTTGTGGGGTTTTTTCCCCTCTGTCTTCAACCTTGCTAAAATTTAGTTACCTAAAATAAAATTTTTAAGTGGTGATATAAGGATAAATTTAAATTATTTTGAATGCTCTAAAAAGTGGAAGCTAAGATGACATCTCGTGCATTTGACCAGGCTGGTAATGATAGATCTCAGATCACAAGGATCAGGCTGGTTTTCATGGAGTTCACCAAACTGTGACAGTAATGGTTGTAACCCAAAGCACGAAGTAACAGACATACTGTCAAAAAATTAATTTCTAAGAAAATCTTTGGAAGGCTGCATTTGATCTGAGGTTTCTTGAAAGTTGGTATAAAGTTGCATTGCCAGAAAAAACTTCAGTGTATTACTGGAAACTTTAATTTCCTGTGTCACTTTCAACATAATTTTAATCTTTTGAAACATCATGAGGTTGTGTTTTTCCCATGGTTTGTCTGTAGCTGGTTCCATGACTTTCATATGTAGTTTTGTATTACTTGCTTTAAATGTTATTTTGGCTTCCATACCTACTGCTGCTATTTCAAAGCAGATTGTCTTCGCTGCATGGGAAGATTTTCATTTTCATAAAAGCACATCTCAGACTTTCTGAGGGCTTTCATTTCTAATACAGTTTTACAAGACTGTAGTCAGTGAATATTTAATTCTGTTTGTGGTTAATTTAGAAACATTTACCAGTCTAAATCCCACATGAAACAAAATGCAAAACATTTATCAACTGTTAATGGTTTTATCATTTATTAAAAAATATTTCCAAAAAAAAGAGATATGCAATGAGTGAGCGAGCTTGCTGGCATCTAATCTTCAGTATTACCAGCTCCAGTATTTCAGACTTGATTCTGTTTTTATGGAAAAGAAATCAGGTTTAGCATTTATTTAGCATTCCATTTTATCCATTACTACAATGTTTTAAGTTGCATTAAAGAACAAAACCTATTCACTTTTGTGGTCAATTGTATTTTTAAGTGATCTTGAAATAAACTGATAAATGCAAATCATATAAAGAAAACCTAGGCATGTAAAATTATGTAGAGTCAAATGTCTATTCTTTTCTACGCTCTTTAAAATAGTATACATATGCATTTTATAAAATTAAATGAGTTCCATCAGGAACAATAGTTCTGTTTATTCTGGCTTATTGTGGGTCATAAGAAATCTGAAAATGTATGATATTGATTGAGTTTAAGTACAGTATTATATTTGAACTCAATGAGCCACTGTCTGCAATTTTGTATATGACATAGTATTTGGAAAGTCTAAATCTTTATGGAAAATTAGCTGATAAAGGGTTGGGGGGAGGGGCAGGGGAAGGTGCCCCCAGAGGGGGAAGTTTGCTCTGCAGATGATGTCTTATTTACTGTTGAACAACAGTTGCTATTTATTTTTTTATTACATAGTACATCAACGTGTACAGAAATCAGATCTGGTCATGCCACTAGTTAAAATCTTGACTTCTCATTGAATGTTAAGGTAAAACATCAGTACACATGTCTATTCACATGTATTTAATGTGACAGTTTTTGAGTACTGTATGTGTTAATTTCTACTTTTTTAATATTTAAAATTGCTTTTAAATAAATGTATTCAGTTGATCCCAGATATCTGAACGAGGCCCTTTTTGTCAACTGGAATATCTTCTAGGGAGAAAGTCTGGATTCCAAACAGGTAGAACTAAGACCTGAAATGTTTTCTCTTGAATATAAAGCACTCCTTATATAATGCAATTAAATGTGTATCTCTTTAACAGCTGTTAAATATGGATGCAATTGCCTTTATCTGGAAAACTTTACTTACTAAAGTTAGCATCAAACCACTTGTTTTGTCCATGAGTTTCGATTGCTTTCTCTCTGGCCTCGGCAGGCTCTGTGGGCTCTCAGCCCCCTCTCTGTTGTTTCCACAGCAGCCCGTGGGGTTGGAGGAACCATTCACAAACTCTGTCCGTGGGCAGGATCTCCCAGCCTGACAGCAGCTCTCACACCAAGTGGAGCCGTACTAACCTTTCCTGGATGGAGTGACTTGGTGGCTTAGACTTTCAGTTCTGACCCAGCTTGCAGAGGTTATTTTTCTTCCATCCCTGACTCAGTTCTTGGATGTTTCTCATTTAAGACCCATTCCTGTCAAAGCTACTCCAAAATGAACAAGTCGCTTGAAATTGCTAGAAAGCAATGAGAACACCCTTTAGCCAGAGGAAAAGCTGGAGTGTGGAGCTATCAGATCTGGTTTGTATCAAGTATAGTAGCTGCCACAGCACAAGGCTCAGAAGAATGCTGCGGTGAGAGCTTCTCCAGACTGAATTGTGGCACTGGTGTGATGACCCACAGACACAGAACATTCTGCTTGCTTTCTTTGGGGCTTTCAAATCGATGTAGGCTAAACATGGGGGGCTGGAGGGGGGAAATATGGGCATGGGGCAGGAGAATCAGTCTGGGTAAATACCCTGCTCTGGCTCACTTTCTGCCGTGTCACAATATTTCAGATAACAGCATTCAGAGAGACATTGATTCTAACAGCCTCAGTTCTCTGTCCTGCTTGTATTACGTGTTCTTCAGTGGCATGTATTGATTTCCTTTCCTAAGTCAAAATTGAGGTGGATATCTCATATACTGTCTGGAGCAGCAGCGAACACGACAAATGCATACCCAGAGAACTCCCTTCTTGTTCAAAGTTTCAGTCTCCTTACCCTTCTCCTGGCAAACCTATAGCTCATAGTTAAACAGAAAATTGTCAATCTGTACCAATGAAAGTGGTGCAAATACTAAATACCAAGGAATGAAACTCAAAAATAGCTCTCTACTGCACAACAAAAAAGAAACAGCTCAACCCTATAAATATGTTTTGTTTTCAGATGCTTCTTCTCCCGTGAACACTCTAGTTCTGTGTGACAGTTCACCTGAGCATCGATAGAAAACAACTTTATTTCCTCTCCTCCACACTGTTACATAATTTCATGGAACTTACTCCCTAGACTGGGAACGCTCCTATGCCATGAAACCAGAACATGACAAAGGAGCCAATGTCCATAAGTAAATAAAGTTCAGCTGCAGACCTTACATTCTTATAGAGAGCTTCTCACCTTAAGAGTTTAAGGCTCTCGGGGATGCTTTTATTAGACCCTTTAGCCCTTCTGAAACAGCTGGAGGCTTTTCAGGTGGATGCAAAATACACACACAACTGCAAGATGTTTTCATCTGCATAGCTGCAAGACAACATTTTTCTTATCTAATACTAACTAATTATTCTAAGTTGTCTTAATGATACTTTTAGGGCTATACATAACATGATTTACAGCTCTGTCATCTGCTGAGGAAGTGCTCAGGTTTCTTCGTGAGATAAGCTAAGTGCTGTTTGTCAACACGTGCTTAAGCAGACCCTCCTCCCCCCCCTCCCCGAGCTGCAGCGGGCACAAAACCTGCACGTCTGGGCTGGTTCTGGTCAGCTGCTGTTGGGGAACAGTAAAAACGATAGTGTGTCACGGTACAGGCTCTGCCTTGTTCCTCTGTGAATTACAGAACAGATCCTCCCGGCTGCAGCACGGCGGATGTCTGCTCCGGTCCTTGGGTAACGGTGGGGGCGGGGAGGAACAGTTTGTGGCAGCTGTCACATCTGCTTAGCTGTCAGAGCTGAGGGGAAACTGGTCGGTCATTTTCTGCACCACCTGAATAATGTTTTGAACGAGGTTTAAGCTTACCTGGAACTTTAAATCCAGTGTTAACTCTATTAATGCTGTTCCTGCCAGTTTGGCCTTGGCTCTTGTAGAGTCTGATCAGAAAAATTCCTTCCTCTTGTGCTCTTTACTCTTCTCTGAAAGGCTGTGTGGGACTGGGTCCATTTCCACGTGGGATTCTTTTTTCCCCAACACTTGAAGATAATTTTGTGCCTCAGTTACCACCAGAAATTATGAATCTGATTTATCTCTCACAGTCCCGTTGAGTAGATTAATCAGCATCAGAATGGCTGTATTAGAGGGTGTTTCACTGTATTTAACTTTGTTCACTTCAAAACAGTAGCGTTAGGCTTGATTTTTTTGATAACTAATTAATTTCCCTAGTCTTTTCTTCAGGGAATGCTCCAGGAAAACTTACTACCTCTGCCTGCAGACTTACAAGTTTAAGTCTTCAGCTGTTCTTAAACCTAGTTTGGTAAAATAATATTTTTCATCTCTCCCTGCTCTCACATCTCTGCTACAGTAAGTGTCAACAGTCCATCTGAGCTGGAATTCTTAGTTAAATAAAATTCAAAAACTTAGGTATCAGAAAGGACTGCAATGTGCTCCTGAACTTCAGACTTAATGAAGGACAAGCCACCTTGAGCTGAATGTGCACAAAAGAGGTCAGCAGCTGCCTGATGATTAAGCAGGGGTTTATCACCGTTTTCTGTTGGAGCCTGCAGATTTCCTTAATGACCTGGTGACACCAGTGGCCATTTGCTGCTTTTGACACCTCAAAGACATAGCAGACTTTTTTCAAATAAGTAAAGGTTCTACTGCTTGTAATCACCTGTCTATTTGGCAGACCATCCCATCCATTGCTCCAGATCTACATATCCAAATGCCTTCCCTTTATTCACTGTAGGGTTTGAATTCAGAGCTGTAGCCCTACTTGAACAACTCCAGGCAGGAAAGCAAGAGCCCCAGCTGAGTTGTAAGTGAGCTGCAGCCAGCCACATGCTTTCATTTCAGCTGAAACCTTTTATTGTGTGGAAACCCACTCAGGAGCTGGGAAAAAAAGCCCTGTGGAGCAATTCCAGGACCACTGCAGTAGTTCTGACCTCTGTGGGTAGAAGTGTGGGGATGAAGGGCAGATTTGTGATCCAGGATATTCCTCATTCTCTGTCATCCCTATAGGAACTGGGCCAAGCTCTGCAGAAAGAAACAGGAGAACTTGCCTTGATAGGGTGCAGAGAGCTGCTGGCCAGCCTAAAAGGGAAGTTTGGCAGTCTGAACATCTGGAGAGCAAGAAACAGCTTCATCTGAAGTGAACTGATACCAAGTGATACTGGAAGATAGGGACTTCCAAGGTTTTTGCAGAATATAGAAATAAATCTGAGCTCTACATGTGTTACAAGGTGGAGATGTGAGAAGAACAGGGGATGGAGGCCATCACAAACCACAGCTTGGACACCTGTGAAGGAGTATAAAGGACTTCATTGTTGATGTGAAGATCAATTATAAAGAGTCAACAGCTCTCCTGTGAGCACTGCCTATAGAATGGTCATATACTTACCTGAGAGACCAAGGTAATGCAGACTCCAGTGAAGTGAAGGTTCCTTGTTGAGAAGAAGCAGCAAGATCTTAGCAAACAACACTTGAGGTGGGAGGGCAGCGGGGCATGAGACCATCTGGTCAGCATTATACAAGTAGCTGCTGTAATTGCTGGGCCCTGAGAAGGAGAAGAAGGGCCTGTGCCTCCATATTTGGCTGTAAGCAAGGAGGTGCTGCTGCCCTGCCAGAGCAATCTCTGGCTCCAGCCTCACACAGGACCCAAGTCCACCCTTAGATGCAGTTCTGGCACCCCCACTACCTCCTTGGAGCAGATCTGGAATGGCCACCTTGCTTAGGGACGGATCATCGTTTCACTTGGCACTTATGTTCCCAGCCAGGTCTGTCTTGATGAGATGCTGCTGGGTCCAGCAGAAAAGCTCCTTCTATTCCCCTTTCCCTGCAAGATGCAGAGAAATATGAGAAGAAAAAAACCAAAAAACAAGAACTTTGAATGTGGAAAACCCCTCTCTACTTTAAAACCCTTGAGAGCAGGATTTGTTCCTCTCATTTGCCCATGGCAGTGTTCCATCTAAATGTTTTTCATGCAAAATGTAACCCCTAGTAATGTTTATTTAGACAGGGGGCTGCCAGGGGTCATTACTTCCCTCTGTCTGTAGAGCAGGCGCCTGCTCTGCCCATGATCCAAGCTTTAGCTGCTTGCCTGGTGGAATTTAAAGGAGGCACCAAATGTAGTACTTCTCCATAAGGGTCCCAATACCTGCGTGACTTCTCAGCACCCCAGCCTCACTGCTGCCCACATCTCCATCTGTTTTGGGCCAAAGACAGGGCTTGGAGCCATTGTGGCAAGAGCTGGGCCTTGGGGGCTGCAGGGTGAACTGAAGCATCACAGCCCCCTGCCAGCAACTGACAGTAAAGCTGGGCAGCAAAATGCCATTTAGAGAAATTACCTTAAGACGTGTTACCCACACCTAATCCCTGTCCCTTCCTGAAAGGGATTGATGGTGCAGGAGAACAACAGCATCTGTTGCTGCAGGGAGAGCTTCCTGAGGAGCAGACGGGGGGGGCCATGTCCTGGGGAGACCCTCACTCCTCCTGCAACCAAGGTGTCATCAGTTGTCAACAGGATGGAGAAGACGAAGAAGAAACAGAGCAAGGTGCCTCAGAGATGTGACAAGCGCTCTGGACTCTGAGTGTAGCTCTAGAGATGGAAGGAGCTCTTGAGGTTTGAAGGAGAAATTAGGCCTTGATGAGTTTTTTTCTTTGATCTTCTAAAGCTAGTCTTACAGACAATGTCTCACTGAAGTGCCTTGGCTACCAGGCTGGATAACCAGGCCTTGACCATGGCAGGGACCAACACCTGCATTTGGAGTTGCAACAGCCCTGTCCCAGGATGTCACTCCTTCCCTGGGCACAAGCCTGCAGCCCCAGGTGCTGCTCGGCAGAGCCCGCAGCCAGGAGGCTGGTGGAGATGGCTGGGTTTTGTAACAGACATTTGAAGCCTGCAAGGTGTCCGGCATGTGGCTGCACTCTTCCCATGGCCGCAGAACCTCGCCCGTGCTCTGCTGTGCTGTGTGTGCTTCATGCACGCTCGCCCAGAGCAGCCCGTAAGGGCAGGCCCACGGCTGACTCCTCACGAAGGGTCTCTCCTGGCCCCCCGGGATGGATGTGGCGGCTGTGCGAAGGCTCTGACCTGCGCCCCATCCTTTACCCCCGGCCCGGAGGGGCGAACACCCCGCGAGTGCCGCTGCCCCGCGGGGGCTGCCCGGGGGGAGCCGCAGCCGCCGCTCCGGGGGCGGCGGGGAGGGAGCGTGTGAGGGCACCGGGGATCGGGGCCGGGCGCGGCGAAGGTGCCGGGGCCGCCTCTCCCTCCCCCCGCGCCGCTTNCCGTGACGCCGCCGGCAGCCGGAGGGACGCGGCTCACCCCGTGCCCAGGTAAGGGCGGCCCGCGCCCCCTGGGCGGGCGGGCGGAGCGGGGAGGGGAGGCAGCGGCGAGGGGCGGCTCGGCGGGAGCGAGAGGGAGACGGGGATCGCCTGAGGGAGCCGGGAGGAGCCTGAGAGGAGCCGTGGGGTGGGCACCCGTGGGGAGCCGCGGGGCGGAGAGGAGCCGGGGAGGACCCGGGGGAGCCCCCGCCCCGCCGTCCCCGGGCGGGAAGGCGCAGTCCCCGCGGAGGATGCTCAGCGCTGGCCGGGCAGCTCCGCGCCTTCCCGGCCGCCTCCCGCGGCGCCGGGCGGTCTGTGGGGCCGCGGAGAGAGCGCGAGGGCGGCCGGAGGGAGCTCTGGCCGAGCTCTGCCTCCCCCAGGGCACGGGGACTGGGACTGCGAGGCCGCCCGGGTCAGGTGGAGTCGAGGCGGATCCGCTCCTGTCTGCGAGGGGGTGACAGGCCAGGGACGGGAGGTCCTGTGTGCCCTGCGTCCAGGCACGGCCGTGGCAGATCCAGCGAGCGGTGTGACAACCCTCACACCAACCCACACCGTCTCCAGCCACTGCCGGCTTGAAGCCGAGCAGCACCACGCTGGGCTGGCCGGCATCAGGAGGAAGCCATGGTTTGTCCTGTGCGCCACGGGTGCTGCTTGTGGTCGTCCTGGGCTGGGAGCGGCAGTGACCCTATTAGATGGAGGCTTCTTGTACTGCCGGTCCGGATGCCAGGTGCCAGGCCGAATACTTATTAGTCGTTCTCGTTCATGCAAATCTTGTACCTAAAAGTTCAGCCCAGCAGCCAGAAATGTGCTGGACTAGCCGGTGAGAGGGTGAGAACTTCTGCTTTGCGGGATCTGGTACTTCCTCATCTGGGCAGGAATGGTGGTGTGGTTGTGATCATGACTCTGTGTAAAAACTGCCCCTCACTTGAGCAAGCTGTAGCGTTTCAAAAGGGTTAGTGCTGAAACAGAAGAAATAGCACAGAGCAGCCCCTAAACAGTGAAGACTACCTGGCCATATGGTTTAGAGCAGAGTTACCCTTTTACCATTTAAAAATGAACTCTTATCCGTAATAACCATTTTTAAAAAAATATACAAGACCCAAAAAGCCATGAGAGTGATGTTTATCCAGTGTTTTGTTAGGTATGGGATTAAAACAGTAGTAAAGGCCCTTTTTTTCATTCAAAGAAAAC
This sequence comes from Pomatostomus ruficeps, assembly GCA_013400735.1. Classification (NCBI taxonomy): domain Eukaryota; kingdom Metazoa; phylum Chordata; class Aves; order Passeriformes; family Timaliidae; genus Pomatostomus; species Pomatostomus ruficeps. Next base: position 46,197 of record VYZT01021245.1, read on the forward strand.
CCTACATCTGCACCCCAAACTGAAAAGTGCTTTGAAGAGATGTGGGATTTTGGTGGAAGTTTAATGTCATCTTTGTTTCAGAGCTTGACTGAAACCGAGATCGGCAATGGCTGCTGCCTGTTTAATGTTGAGGAGGCCAGAACTGACGCTGTGGGAACTGCGGGGAGTGTTCATGGTGCCTATGTGTGCTCTGAAGGACCCTCTTGGGTGCACACAGACACCCTGAGTCATTTCAGCACTTGGTGCTGCTCAGGGTCATCTTGCCTTAGAGAGAGGCAGCATTTGGCTACCTGGCTCCTCCTGTGTTCCCTGCTCAGCAGGGATCAGGAGCCCGTGCCTGTCTAGGCAGCAGGGTGCTCTCCAGCTGCTGCTGCAGACAGCAGTCCCTACCTGCTGCTCACTCTTGCTCTCTTGGAGCACTGCTTAGGCCAGAGGCCTCATTAGTGCATTCTCTGACAGTTGTCACCACTTGCTTTCCCAGGGTCGGTGATTTGGTTTCCTCCATAGCTCAGCAGGAGCCCCTGGTATGAAGGAGCTCTGAGCAGGTCTGAGGCAGTGCTCTGCAGGGAGACTTGGAAGTGCTCAGCATCCAGCAGGAACAGTTGTACCAACAGGACTTTTAAAGACAATTCCAATAAAGTCCAGAGCATCCTTTTCTCTAGCCGAGATCGATGGTTCAGACTGCTCAGTAAGGAGCATGTGCGATGGATTTTCAATAATTGGCACAGCACAGCTCAAGCTTGGGAAAAAAATTATTAGGCCTCATTCTGTGCCTCTAAATGTGAGTGTTCCCAGCAAGAGCACTGGGAGAGGCTGATGCACTGAGGGGAGTTAAAACGTTAATGCTGCCTCTGAGCATGGAATGGCACAGCCCCTCTCAGCTACTATTTATTTCTTTGTACTCAAAGGTATCAGAGGATAAATAGTGGCTCACTAAAAAATAAAGACTGGTGTTTGAGATACTTCCTGTGCTTGTTGGAGGAGAACAAGGCCCAGAGTATTTTGAAAGTAAAAGCATATTTCCTGTGAAAAACTGCTGAAGTGATGTTTGAGATTGTTTCAGAGCTGGAGGCACAGCCGCGATGATTCAGGCCAGCAGTGCTGGCGGCCGGATGGGGCGGCTGGGCTGGTGTGAGGCAGTGGAGGGTGCTGAGCTCCAGCCTGTCTAAACCTGCAGAGAGGGCACAGGCACAGCATCATGTGCTCCTCTTGCTGCCCTGGGAACAGGAAGACAGGCTGTGTCCTCTGGCTGCAGACAGCCTCAGGGGCTTGATTAGGGACTACAGGCTGGTCTGCCAGCAGGTATAAGCAGACCTGCTCTGGTTGAGTAAGTGCATGCTCCAGATGCTCCGTAGAGAGCCAGTGTGGATCTGTGTGCCACCCAAGCACAGAGGTGATCCCATTGCGGGTATCAGGACTGTTCCTGTAAGTTGAAGGTCATTCATGCAGTGCTCTCTCCACCCTGACTTAGAAAGGCTTGTCTCTGAGGTTAGTTCAGTCCAAGACCTGTCCTCCTGATCGTCTGGTTTAGTTTTTACTTTGGTGCTTACCATGGCTGCGAGCTTGCTTTTCGGCTGAATCACTGCCCCCCTGCAGGCCTGCACAGTGCCACTGAGGGAGCTGAATCCAGCTCACTGGCTCCCAGGCGCCTTCTCTCTCCTGCAGCAGCTCAGCTCCCAGGGAGGAGGTGGCTGGGAGCAGAACAGCCCTGACAGTCTGCTGGAACACAGTCGCTGGAGCTGGTTTCAAATCTGCAGCAGGGCTGTATCTCGCAGTGGGTAGGAAGCACTTTGCACGGTGTCTGCAGTTACTCAGCTGTTGGAAACCTTTGTTCTGTGCTGCACTGTGTGGAGCTTGATATAGCTTGGATTTATTTTTTTTTTTTGGTGCCTGAGTTCTATTACTGTCCTTGCTGGGTATATTTTAAAACAAATACTGCACACACTAATTTATTTCCTTGGGGTCTTTCTACACAAGAGATGCTCAGACTGATTGTATGTGTGACCTTGTGGTAGTAGGTGGGATAAGTCTAATAGGTAGCTTTGGTTTTCATTCCCAGCAGTTTTTCAGGTGGTGCAAGCTGCTTTTCTATCATAAAAATGCATTTTTTTCTAAAATTTCTTTCTAGAGTGGGGCTTACTATCTGTTTTTCAGCAATGCTGAAAAGGGTATCTAGTGGACAAACTCATTTCTCAAAGGCCTGCTGGATAGAAAGGGAAAAATACCAAGTCTTCTGACTACAGCAGAAAACTAGGAATTTTATCTGAGTCTTGCTAAGATAGTCTTTATCTCAACCAGAAATAGGACCCCCCCCCCCCCCCCC
>VYZT01021245.1:48546-86740 GCA_013400735.1 Pomatostomus ruficeps
CCATCCCAAGCATCTGCCTTGTTCCCAATCTTGAGGTCAAACCTCCTGGCCACAACCCTCTCTATTTAACAAAAAGATGTAGACACAAGTTGTAATCTGTGCTATGAAAATCTAATCTGTGACCTAATTTGTTGTGATACCATGAAGAACCTGTCAGAAGCAATCATCGTAACCCGTGGCACGGATGCACTGCCGGCTTTCCAAGAGTGCTCACTCGCCGTAGCCCCAGAGGGAGCGGTGTCATGCCAAGTGACTACATTTGGGCTCCCCTACTGACAAATTTGGGGAATAATACACAGATAACTCTCAGATCACTTTTGTTATTCTTCTAAAATGGAAGTGGTATGGGCAGTCTTACTATATGGGGAAGGGAACCTCTTCTGAGGATCCCTGTGGAACAGGCTGGTTCGAAACATGTGGGAAGGAAAATGAGATGCAACCAAAACTGGACAGTTTTCTCTGCATGCCATAATAGCTGTTTACCTGTCCGTCGTTCATTCCCCATGACCATGGCAGCAGCTTGGATGAAACCAACTCACTGGGTGGGTGGTTAGAGGAGGGACTTTTCTGAATAACTTCTCACCAGTGGGAATTGTGGTTGCGTGGGCTGATTCTCAGAGGGCAAAACTGGCTGGCTTCTGGTACAGCCCCTTTGGGCCAAGTTTGTTGTCCTTTAAAGAGAAAAAACAAGGTCTTTGGTGTGTTACTGAAAACATAGCACTGTCAATCTTGCTCTACAAGGCTAGAGAAGGAAGGAAGGGTTTACAGGTCAGGAATGCACAAGTAATAGGCTGAAAAACTGGGAATTGTAATTCCTAGGTCCCTGCACTGCTACATCTGTCAGGGGAAAGTCTTAACTGAGGAACTACTGCTGTATCAGAAACAACAGAGCTGGGCTTCCATTTTGATTGTTCTAGAAATAACAGTTCTTTTGTTTGTTTTTTTGTTTGTTTTTTTAAAATTATCCTTCATATGCTTTACTTGAAAGTACTAAATTAAAATTTGCAGGGGCATGCAATCTGTTAACAATTGCTAAAATCCATGTCTGATTAGTGAGACCATCTATCCATTTGGACTCTGAGATCCAGTAACCTAGATCCAGTAAGATGCATGTGCATGATCTGCTGCCTCCCCTGCTCAACCTCACTGGAGCTACCTGTGCTGCTGTTAAGGCATTAGATCTTAAGATGTCTTGTCTATTTTGAGACTCCTCTTTATTTTCAGTACTTTGTTCCCTACATTAGGTGTATGTTAGCATAGAATACTTGCATTCTGGTAGTAATTTGTGTGTTCTTTTTTTGTATTTCGGTGTACTTTTACCCACCCTGAGCACTCAGAGCTCAAGTTTCAATGTGTTATTTGTTGATTTTTGTTCTCTCCAGGCTTTTCCCTCCACCCACTCACTTCCTCTCACAAATGTTTCCTCATTTCACCACTTTTTCATACCCATTTCTAGCGCAGGGTTGCCTCCCACTGCGGGCAGGCTCAGCACTTCATCTGTGGTTCACCTCTGCAGGAGATGGGCGACAGATCCAGGTGTGAGCGGAGGAGCAGAGGCTGGAGAAGGTGCTTGCCCAGGTCAGGGGAAAGGTGCAGCAGCTGGTAGAGGAGGTCTGGGTGCAGGTATATTTTTGGGCAGCAGGAGCAAAGGCTGGTAAGCAGGGTGGGTGTGTGGGTGGAGGGAGTGAAGGTAAAGAGTGCACAGGGTTTTACGCGTGTGCTTATGATGGGGCACAGCACAACCTCTGCGTGTACACAGCTGGGAGACTGCTGGGCAGCCAGGCTGGGACCTTGAGGTTAGAGGAAGGTGCATCTCCAGACCACAGTGCAGCCAGGCCAGAGGCCCTGCTCCCTTCCTCAGCCCAGCACAGGCAGCTGAGGTGGCACTTGTGATAGCTTCAAATTTTAATGTGCAATTTCGTTCTGTCTGCTTATTTTTAACAAAAGGTTTCTCACCTCCCCTTGGACAGCACCAGTTTCTTAACCACGCAGAGTGCATCTGGCAGCTTACAACCTGTTAAAAAGGGGAAAAAATACCACGATGAAAATAACATGTCTGTAGTTTTAAATTAGGCAAGGGCTAAAATTAGTAGGAACAGGCCTGTCTGTGGCTGTGCAAACCAGCAGAGAATTAACATTCATCTGATGCTGCGCAAGGCAAGCAGAGGTTTGCAGCTCACACTTCCTTCGCCTTGTCCCACTCCTGTCCTTGCAGCTTCGCTTCCCTGCGGGGCTCAGTCACCAGTTAGCAGAAAGCTGTGCAGATGCCACTAACCTTGTGCCAATACCAAGTGCTACTTTCAGCACTGTGAAGTGTTAGCAACAGCCAGAGCATTTTTACCACACTCTAATTTCTTTGCTCAACTGCTGTGAATGCAGCTTTGGATGCATCGTGCTCAGGTCACTTGTTGTCAGAGCCCTGGCTGTGTTCTGAGTCCTGCTCTGGGGCCCGGATCCACCCACCATTTCCTCGGTGAGATAGGAGCCCCCAAGACACTTGTTTCCTCTTCCCAACTGTGGTTTACTTTCCTCTTCTGTAATTGTGTTTGTGTTAACAGGGCTGCAGTAAAAACCAGTTGCTGAATTATTCACCTCACTAGAATAACTCTCGGGTGGTTTGGTTCTTTACAGACTATTTTTCCTCTCACATCCTGGCGTCGTTTTCATTCGCAGCATGACCCATGCAAACAGGTTTATTGGTGCAAGTGTGCAGTAGACTGGTAGGGTGATGTGTTTGAGGGAAGGGAGAACAGCAAGAGCCTTCACCTCTCTCCCCCCGCCCTGGGAACTGCTGTGCTAGGCCCTGTGCCCACTGCCACAGTCAAATTCCTGGGAGTGGATGTTCATCCACCCCTACCATATCCAGAGGAATCAGAGGTCACTTGGAAATCAAAATTAAACAATGCCTTAGTGCAGCTTTCAAAAGTTTACTCAAAGGGCTGGCATTGCTCCAGTGCAGTTAAACTGGTGACCTCCCTCTCACAATAGTGTGAGAGAGGGTTTTGGTTTGGCTGTCAGCAGCCAGGGGTGGCTGCAGAGCTTCACCCTGGGTGGCAGGGCTGGATTCACACTCCTTGCACCATGGTCCCAACCAGAGCATGCAGGGTGCAAAAACTGCATCAGGCACATTGCTGCCCAGAAACCTCTGGCAGAGGTTGTCCTGGAGGCTTGTGAGGTGCCCAGGCTGCTTCAGGCAAGGGGCAGGGACCATCCCCAAATGGGAAAAGCCACAGAAGAGCCGGAGTTGGCTTGTTTCCCTGGATTGTGCCTCCTCTGAACTACGCCATGGAGGCACAACTGGAGGCTGTCTCTGCAGGCCTCATCCAGCAGCGTGCTCCTGGCAGTGACGGCTCCTGGCATCGCGATAGTTACGTGATGGGTGATTCGTGCTCCCCCCAGCTCAGTGTCTTGCCAGAGACACAGGGACAGAGTGTGACAGGGACTATCTCTGCAGTCTGCAAGCTCCAGGGACAATTTGGGCATCCATGGTGGTGGGTCTGGACTAGTCAACAAAACTCATAGGTAAAAATAGGAGCCCGATTCCCAGGACTCTTCTGGTAATCTCAGACCTGAGGAGGGCAGAGGCTCCTGCCTGTGAATACTAACTCTCACTGCAGGACTCACTGATGACCAAATGCCATCTTCTGTGCTTTAGTGGGTCTATCAGGCATCCTGCTTTTGTTGAAGCATTAAGAAATATTTACTGTATGTGTTAGTGTTCTCTTGTCAATGCACTCTGAGTATCACAGATATCACTGGCAATGGCCTACAGCAGTCCATCAAATGTGAATGAAGAAGCCACTCCCATCTCTATTTAAGGACTGGGACCATGTTTCTTTCCCAGGATTATTGCCTTGAAAGGAGACGGTTTTAGGAGTGCCTCCAAATTGTAAATCTTATATCAGAACTTCTTGTGCCGAGGATCCATAGCTGATACACCCTGGTTACTGGTGTTACTATAATTGCATTTATAAGCAAAACCTGCTTTAGGTCCACTTGCACCCATTTGAAGTCTGCTGCTTCCCCCTTGTATGCCTGGACATAAGATGAATCACAACATCTGTAAAATACATTTATGCATTGAGGTATGAATGTACCCAGAACCTGTAGCTGCTGTTCATACCAAAAAAATGGTCTTTTAAACTTGTTGAGATTCTGTTTGTTATGTCATCTTTTTCTTAAAAAATAAACTGCTTGATGTGAAAGCAGTTGGCAGATGTACTCAGAACTCTTGTCCTTTGGGAAAAGGCCACCTGGGTGGTGACTGTGCCACCCCACATGCTTTTGCACAGGACTCCTAGGAGATCACATAGCTGTGACAGGACCAATAGATGCCAGTCAGTTTGAGGAAGCAAGAAAGGAGAGCAGGGGCCCAGAAGGAGAATACTATGTTTGAGTGAGCACATAGAAAAGGCCTGATCCTGATAACCTTGTGTGCCTGCTGATCCCGATAACCTTGTGTGCCTGCTGATCCCACTGGCAGGCTGGAGCACTTATCCAGAGCCCTTGGGGAGGACCATCTGATCCAAGGCCACCAAACAGATTGTGGCCTATCAGCACCTTGCCCAGTGCTGCATGGGTGTGGAGATGTTCCTGGGCAGTTTTCATAAAGTTGAATACAGTTACTTGCACGTTGCACAGTGTTTGGGCTTTTCCTCTTCCTCTTAGCTCTGTTGGGCAGTGTTGTACATGTGTCTGCAAGGGAAGTCGCATTCTCAGTCAGTGCCCAAATTGGTGTAACTTCCCCTGGACAGCAGCTCCCAGAACTGCAACCCTGTCTGCACCAGCCCTGCTGGGGAAGGGGAAGGGCAGAGGCTGCTCTGCAGGGGGACTTCGGTGAGGAACTTCCCCTGCGGTTGTTCTCCTCCCCTAGTTCCTCATGCATGAGATGATCTGAGTCCTCATGCTCCCCTGGCATGTGACATTCACCTGCTGGGGTTTCTGCAGCAGGGGATGCTCATGTCCACTTGAGAGGAGCCATGGGCTTCCTGTGAAATGCCCCTATGGAATAATAGCACACACCCCATCCACATTGCTACCCATGAGTCCAGCATGCCTCAGCCTCTCGTCAGCCCCGCTGCTGAGGGAGCTTTGGGGTCAGCTAGAGGTGTCCTTGCTTCTGGGGGAAACCAGAGGCAGCCCCTACTGGGGTTCAGCACAGGGAGCAGACCCCCTTTCACTCCCCTCTGCTGGGAACTGCATCACCTGCTCAGGTACAGGGGGACAGGAAGAAGGTGAGCCATGTTTCTGCCCCCAGTGTCCCGCCTGCAGCCATGGCAGTGCCCTCAAGCCTTGGTCCAAGGGCAGGTGGTGGTAGTTCACACCCCGCTCAGACCCACCAACTTGCCAAGCTGGTCTTGCCCCAGTTGCTCCATATCTGCTGTACCCTCTTCTGCAGGATGGAGCCCAGACCAACATTCAGGCTTTGCTGTGTTCCCTGAAGGTTTGACCTACTCATTATCTGTTGTGGGTGTGTTATAAATATTTGTTTAGATCATCTTTCTCATAGTGCTGAATGGTTTCTGAGCTGGAAGAACAGGCAGAGCGTTGGCCTGGGAACAAATTAAGCTATCCCCTCTTGATGTTTTTGCTTTGTTTTGTTTTGTTTCCTGCACTATTTTCTTGGGCTCCAGTCCTATTGCAAATTTCACTGACATCAGTAAAACACTGACAACTTCCCTGGTGGATCTCAGCAGGATCAGAACTCTTCAGAGATGAAAGCGTATCTGATTGTGTGAAAGACATATTTTCAGAGGTCACTTAAAATCAGTCCCTTATCCCAGAGCCTCCTCTTGCCCTAGACACTAAAATTGCAAGTGCAGTAGGTGAATTTAGGTTCCAGCCCCATGAGAAGACACACTAGTTAATACAGAGAACTTCAGAAATTGTCCTTCCTCTCTCTGATGTAATTTTTATCCCTTGAGTGTACAAAGATTAAAAGATAGTTGATGAGCATACTAAACATTCATTGCACATTTCTCTTCCAGTATCCAGCTGACCTCAAACCTAGAATGAAATGAATTTGCATTTGTTTCTAAAAGTATCTTATTTTGTGAATCAAAATGTCAACATTTTTGAAAATGGTCCCACATGAGACATTTGTATTTCTAGGAGTTTAAATTGCTGGATCAATGTCCCATTAATACTAAGGGTGTTTAAAGGACAAATTCTCTGCCTATTGCAGTGAAAATTTACCCCGAGGTATGACATTTCACCTGCCACTGAGTATAAGATTGTTAAATATAATGGACCAGAATAGCAAGATTTGCTCTTGCTGGTAACAAAAGCGGATGAGCAGCAGATCCCCTTACAGACAACTTTCTCCTTTTTTTTTTCTCCTCCTTTTTCAACCATTAAAACTTGCATACTCTTTGCAATTTCTTTACTGCACTATTCAGAAGCCCACACCTGAATTTGGGCACAGTTTAGTCATGTAACATATGAGTGGATAAAGAGAGCCCTGAAGTGCTTCCACTCAAAAGAGTGCAAGGAAATGAGGGCACCAGGGTACGTCCAAGGTCTTGTAGCACAAAGCCTGGCTCCAGCTTCACCAGTTCCTGCGCTGCACCACAGAGCTATGAGCCCCATCACATGCTCTCCTGGTGGCAGCTCTGCTGATGGACAGGGCTTTGCCACAGCTTGTCTCTGCCCTCAGCATGGCTCTGTCCTAAGGGAGCAGGAGGACAGTTAGCAAATCTTGACCCCCTCCTCCTCAAATGAAATACGGAGACAACTGGACTGAGTTATCTGCAGACTAAAGCACTGCAAATAATCTGAACCCAGGGGCCCGGTGGAGCTGAGCCTGAGGCGAGGCGTGTTTACCCGGGGAAGTGCCAACATAACCGAGGAGAACATACCATAAAATTGCACCATACTGTCCCTCCCTTGTGCTGTCACGGAAACCAGATGCCAGGATGGAAAAGCACCAGGAGACGAATAAAAAAGCTTCAAGTGCCAGAGAGCCCTGCTCAGCCCTACCTTCTGCTGCAGGCCATCTATGCTTCCCAGCATTCCCTGGTCTCCTGCCAATTCCCATCAACAGCTGTGGTTTGTGGTTGTAATGCTCAGCATTTGTCTCCTCTTTCTCCTAGCAGACCTGCCCAAAAGCTGGATGTGCAGCATGTAGCAGTTCAAGAGTCCCAAGACCCCAGAACTGGCCTCTAAGCAGGAAAAGAAATCCTTTACTCCTTTATCTTCCCCAAAGCCTGAGACGTTGCAAGTGTGGGTTTGTAAGGCTTCTGGGCCCTTCTGATGGTGTTTGTGAGGAAAGGTTACATAACACAGTGCTTTATAATACATCATTTTCTTTCTTTAAAGAACAAGGAAGTGCCAGCATTAAAATCTAAAGCTGGATTGCCAGCCCAGAAGCAGCCTGCTTACTGCATTTAGCAGATCAAATGTTCTTCACTGCACCATGTCTATTCTCAGTTTCTGTGTCTGTGTATTGCTGTTGAGGCTGCAGCTTGGGTGGGAGTGGCTCCAAGATGTTAGCAAGTGTCTGTTAGGAATCCCACTCCCTGTTTCAGGAGGCCCCAGAAGTTCATTAGATCTTTAATAGCTTCCAGTCACTGCTGTGCTGGATGGACCTGAACTGGTGACCGAGAGGGGAAAGGTTCTCTCACACATTTACAAACCCTGAGGCATCTGTTCCCCAGACACAAATTTGTCTAATTCCCCTAAACCACTGATGATCTGCCCTGAAATGATACTCCCATTCCCTTAGGAAATCCCTTGGGTTGATATCAAGTAGATAGTTATTTTTGGATTCTTTCCCAGAGAGAGTGCACTGTATTGCTCTGAACCCTACACACCAAAGAAATATATCATCCTACTGTAGTAAAGGTCCAAAAAGTTTTATTGAAGGGGAAACAGATTATTAATAATTAAGGGTAGTTCACTGTATTGGTTTTGAGCCAAGTAAAGCTAATAGAGCTTTTTTTTACAGCAGAGATGAAAGTGTAGAATATTGAGACAGAATTGATTGCAGCATTTAATGCAACATAAAATCAATTAATGAATTGCAAGGGTTAACTCTGCATTTAAGTGAAACATGAAGCTCACAAGCAATGTATTAAGCATTTTTAAAGATTAGCAAAAGCAAACAAACAAACAAAAATAAAGAAAAAGCCCTTTTTGATTAGTAAATGCCTGTATTTTTAACAAAATTCTCTCACGGCCGCCTGTGATATTCTCGTGGCAGGGATGGACGGTAGCATAGAGAGAACAGGCTTTGACAAATGCCTGTAAGAAAGCTCTAAACGAGAGTTCTAAACTGCTACGTGTTTGGACCACCTCATGTCATTTATTGTCTACCCAATTACAGTTTCTTAATTTAAAAGTATATTTTCTATTTCTCTGCAATAACAGAAGAACATGACACTGAAAAGAGCAAAGAGAATTACTGTACTAATGAGGATGAGGAAGGTTTTAAAATGTTCTGCACTGAGCAATTTAAATGTTTATTGCAGAATAAACCTGCAGCCATTCCTTCTCACTGACAGCCATTATATTGGAATGTTGTCCCTCTGCAGCCTTTCCCAAACCATCCACTTCTTCTGAAACCTTTGTCCAAGTCTCAATATGACATGAAGTCTTTTTCTGGGCCGTGGTCTCCTGCTTTGCCTTATTTGTTGGTAGCCGTTCAGTCTTCCAATGGGCACACATGGCCCTCTTTGCCATCTGGCCACATTCAAGTCCTGAGTGCAGCCCCCTCTGCACTAAACCCAAGCGTGTCACACTCAGCTGCAAAACCTTTCACAAGCTCAGGGCAGAGTCTGTCTTCTGAGCAGCAGTGTGTTGTGCCTTAGGACAGAAGTGACCCCATTAAAACCATTTAGAAGCATGCACACTTAGGACTGGCTCACTGCCCTTATGCTTCTCCTTGCTCTCACATGGTTCCCCAGGCCCTCTCACATCCCTGCTTAAGCTGGTCTTCTTTGAGCAAACCACAGAAATGTTGTATTCTCTACATCTGCCCCTACTAGTCTTTTAAAGTAAAATTCAACTGATAAACAATTAAGATTAAAATAATTACGGGAACATAATGGGAGCATGAAGGAGCAGGTACTATTTGTCTTTTCCTAGAAGAGAAGAAAATGTAATTGAAAAATAGAGTCCTGTGAACAGTGTAACTAATGAATTTTAATTTTCTCCTGATTTGCATTCTGTGTGCCCTGCATTTCCCACTGGATCTTTCTCAGTGCGAAACTTCTGAGCTTCTCCCTGTTTCCAGCTCTCCCCTTCCCTGCTACATTCCCAGTGCTTCCACTGTAGCTCCCTCAGTCTCTCTCTTACATCTTGCCAGCCAGGCAGGAGATGACCCAAGCAGGTTGACTGGGCAGTATGCACATGCTGCTGAGTGTCCAGCACCATAAACCAGATTTTCAGGGGAGTGCAGGCCATATGTCCTGGGACAGGAAGAATGGCTCCCTGTCATAGGCCAAGGGCTCACAGGCAAGCTGGAAACCAACTCTGAGTGCTCAGTCTCACTGCAAAACACGTAGCAGAGATGCTGTACTGCTCCAGCTTTTGTACCCAGGTTAGCTGGTTAGGACAAGCTTGGTGGTAGAAAGCCGATGTGTACAGCAGGTCTCACAGCATTTGTGTTTTCCTCTCATCTGTGGCTTAGTCTGCAAGCGGCTTGGAGCAGGAATTTGGAGCACCAGTGTTTTTGTAAGGCATTTTACAAATATTTCCAACTTAGCTTTTTGTGTATGAGGTTACTGACATTTAATGGTATCACTTTAGGCACTCAGAAGTTGTCAGAATGAGAGCTGCCCCTGCTGGGCTATGCAGCCTTCTTGCTTAGTGTCATACAAGAAACCTGAGAGCAGAAATATGGTCTAAGTTTCGGAGTTACAGACTAGCAGCTCACAAGAGAAGACATTTTGCTTCTTTCCACTTTTTAGCTAGTTCACTGCCTGAGAGAAATAATTTAGAATCAAGGGAATATGGCCTTGTATTTAGAAAGTCCTGCTGGTTTGTGAGGCAATCCTGCAGAGGCAGCAGAGTTGTGGGGAAAAGCCATCTAGTCAGATCATTAACATAACAGGAACCTAAGCTGTGACTCCAGGAACCCAGATATCTCAGATGGGACTGGATCCAGATTGGTATAAACAGGCACAGAATGTTTCCCAGCTCATGCGTAAGGTTTATCAGCTGGACATAAAAAATATTATCTTTTAATCAATTGGGAAAACTCAGAATAAGTTTAAGTAATTAGAGTGTGCAATACCAGCTTTTTCTCTCTTTTCTTGCTAACTGAATATTAAACAGCTGTATCTGGTGCTAGATTTAGCCCTAGGTGCCATATTCCTACTTAGGAAAAAGGAAGAGAAAGACGTTTGGTGTACAGTGTTACAGTTGCTCAGCAAAGGAAGTGTTTAAGTGCCTGCCTAAATGCTTTGTTTCATGGCAGCCTTCATCTGCACCCAGTCTGTCCCTCACAGATTACAGCACGGGAAAGTCCTGGCTCGCTATTTCCTCTGCTAGCAAACTCTTCCTTGCAGCTAGAGAGACTTGTGCTTGTGTGACCAGTAAGGACCCTGTTTCTGTCCCTCTAGCTACCCAGACATCCTAAAATGATTGTGCTCAAAGACTCTGCTTCATAACCCAAATAATACCTACCATGAGGGTGATTGGTGACTGGGAATTCCTTATCCCACAGAAACAGAGTGCTACCTAACCACTTCATATGAGGTCATGGGAGAGCCTTCAAGAAAATGTGTGTACTGATGAGGAAAGGGTTTCTTCAAAGTTCTTTGCATTCAGCAATTTGGTACACTAAAATGATTTTAATGTCTGCTGCTCTTTGGAGCATATTGATGGCATTACAAGAAGGCAGCAGTGTAATGGGATACAACAGATGACTGCATCAAAACTGTAATTTTAAAGAGGTAGATGTAGTTGGTGAGCTAATAACTAAATCATAGTCTATTTTTTCTCTCATTATTCAGTAGCCTTGTACTCAATATCACTTAGATCACATACAAAGATAAACTTGGTTTATAGAAGTTCAAGTGAATGCTGCAAAACCAGTTGAGGTTTTGATTGACTAAACTGAATTCTAGTTTTCAGATGGGACCAAACAGACAGGTCCTTTCAAACTGAACTAGTGGTGCAAAGGCAGACCAGTGGCAACAGTGACACCGCAGTCCTGTGAGGTGCTGAGCACCCTCACCTCGTGGTTGTGCCACTGGAAGTCAAGGAACACATCCTGTGGGATGTAGCCTGAGATGCTGTCCTTGCTCGTGTCTTGCCCAGCAGTGCCTAACACTGTTATTTTGTGAAGTCCATGTTTGCTCACTGAATTTTGAAATTGTCCCCTGAGATTGACATTCTGCAGAGCCCTTCCCCGAGGTGCTTTAATTAAGTTACCTATTTCCCCAACAGAAGATTGCAACTTCCGCTGTGATGTGAAGAGGAAACTAAGAACAGCTGTAGCAAAGGAAACAGCTGAGGCAAAGTGAAAAGGTCTCTTGACAATGTCCCTTAGTAACACCTAGACACAGCTCAAAAACCACTTATGAGCCAAATGCTGTTCTGAGGGCTTCTAATAACAAATGAATTAAGCACTTTGGGGAAAAAGGAAAAAAAAACCCACCTACCAATAAGCAAAAACCCGGCAATGACTACATCACTACAAAGGATGTGATCAAAGTAAAACACCAGTCTCATGCTCCTGAGGTAGGCACAAATCTCAATGAAATCAATGAATATTTGTTTCCATCAGGACAGCACAACTGTGTTTGGTCAAAAACACCCAAATCAAACCAAAACAAAAAACTGGGTTCTCTTCCAGAGAGTAAAGAGACGGTCTAGCCATCTTGGAAATTGCCTTCCCTGTTCTCTGAAACATTGATTCTGTCCATTAACTGGAACACTATTATGCTGCTGATCGATCTGAAACATTTTGTGGGAAAGAGAAAAAGAAAAAGAAAATACAATGTTTGTGAGAAAGTTCCAGTTCAGATGTGTGTTTTATTTCGTCCTGTGGTCCTGGTGGTTGACTTTGTTTAAAAAACTGGCTTGACTGGGGCTAGTGGGAGGTCAAATGAAACTCTGCCACTCTCCATCACCCGATTTGCAGCCTCCTCTGACCTGGTGAAGCCCTTACATAAAGGTACTGACTGCTACCCAGAGTGAATAAATACAGTGACATTTAGGAGTTTTGCTGGAGAAAGGCACCTCTCATATGAGCAAAGGCGATGGCCCAGCACCTGCTGAGGTGATCATAGCTTTTCCACTACCCTGAGCAGACCTCTGCAGACGAACAGGTGCAACTGGGACTTTTCCTCCACTGAGTGCCGTAAGTTCAGAAACACAGTCTGTGGCCATGACCTCCTAAACTTGGTAATGCTGGATTATCTCAGTTGCTTAGCCAATCTCTTCCCTTGCCTGTTTGCTACCAGCATAGGTTCACCACTGCAAATACTCAAAGTACTTGTCAGTGCAATGGTGTCCATGCAGTGATCACTGAAGAAATTTTGTATTCCACAAACTTTTATAAGCAGCTTAAAGATCTCAGAGTCCAATACTGTGTTCTACTCTATTCTGTGGCAGGTCTACTACTCTAATTTATCTTTCTATTTTCCAGTAGAGATAAAACATGATTAAAATAGCTGCAGTTCCTCTTTCCACCTTCCCCTATGCTTACTGGTCTGTAATCTTCTTCTAATGCAGGCTTAACACCTGACATTTTCTCTTTATTCCTCCTTTTGCTTCCCTGTCTCATATAGGTGAGCTGTATTTTTGAGGCAAAGCAGCAAAATGTGAAGAAAAGAGCTTTATTTTGTAAAATGCCCCTTATTGTAGATCAGAGTCCAACTGGCATGGCACTGAACCCTCCTGTGTCATTTGACTTAAATAAGTGTTCGTTAATTGAAAGCGTGCTGTGTGCTTTAGCTGAGGCTCCCCACACGAAGAGACTGTGCTGATCACTTGTAGGGAGCAACTGCATCACCAAATGAGCAAATTGGGAAATAATCTTGGAGTTTGTAACGGCACAAGAGGAGATGACTGATGTAATTAGTCACGTGAAGTGACTGGGGCATAGCATGAGGAGATGACAGGATTTCACCATGTCTGTCAGGGTAAAAAGATTGAACTCCAGAAGCATCTCAGTTTTCCCACTAAATATCAAAATGACCTTTTTTTGGTGGTGGGGGAAGGCATTCTGAGATTCTGAGTGCCTGTCTCCATGCAAGTATAAAACATTGTAACTGTTTGGCGTGACAATATCTGGAAGCACTTCAGGGATCCTTATGAGCATTCAGTGATTTGACCTTGGCTTTTTGTTTTGTCTGCGCTTCTGGAAATTTATGTAGATCGTTCATATTTTGTTACAACTGTTTATATTCTGAAGAGCGACATTTATATCAGAGGATTTGTACTATCCAAATGAAAGCCCTAAAGGACTCTGTGGTATGAATGTGACTGCTTCTGCACTCCCTCGTTTACTGCCGTGGCACTTGAGAATGTGGGGAAATCTGGGCAGGGAGGGCAAAACCTGACGTTAGTTTTATCTGAACTGAAAGGTGCTATGAACCACAACAGTGTAACAAAGGAGCCCTGCAAAGCTGCCTTTCTTCCATTCTTGATATTTTCCATGAGAAATTTAATCTCTTTAACAATTTCTTAAAAAGAATAGTCTTTGGCCATAGGATGTTTACTTTCTATTTTCATCTATGTTATGGAAGAGCTATTGCTGTCCTCCCCCCCCCCCCCCCNNNNCCCCAGAACAAACAAGGCTGCTGTCAGTGGTCAGGGCACTCTATTGTCCCTGCTGAGTACACATGGCACAGGGTGATGGTCACTCCTTCTTCCCTTTGGACTCTCTCCCCTAGGCTACCATTAGGCTGAAAAGCAGCCCAAGTATCCTAGCAGTGCACAGCACCTAAGGGCAGGTTTGCTCCTGGGGCTTTATTTATCCATCTGGCCATCCATATATAAAATAAAGTCATATTTTGTCACTGGTATATACACACATATATACAATGCATATGCATCCAATAGTACATTTGGAGCTTATTAATCTTTTCTTGATGAAAATGCTCTGACCTGTTTTCTTTCCTGTCTGATACACCTACCTGGCACCAACACTCCTACTAACAAAACAATCATCTGGCATTTAGCAGCATAGGAACAGTTATGTTCTGTTACCACTCTTTTATTCTATGATACTAACTGACAAATATTAATTTTGTTTTATTGTTGTTGTTTTGAGGGTTTGGTTTTTGGGGGAGAGTTTTAATATTTATTGCAGCGATAGCCTAGTAAAATAATTTTGCCTTCAGAAGAAGCAATTAAGAAATTAAAAGTGAAGGCAGAACTAATAGGAAATTGCTGGGGTTTTTAGTCATGCAGCATTTTCCACAGTGTTCAATAATTTTTTATGCTTCAATTATTATGTGGGATGTGGATGTCTTAGTGTGCAGCTGCTGTTAAAGCATCAGTGATGCTCAGGGTCTTGTGCTTCTGAAAGATGTGAGATCCAAATCAAAGGTATCTTTCAATTTTGGAGAACCCTGAAGAGTATATATTATTTTAAACCTGTGCATAGTTTCAGTAGAAAATTTTCTTTGTCTAACCCCACCCTGCCAAGTCCCAAGTGCTTTACAATGTTATGAGCAACAAAAACCGTTCATTCCTGAGGCCGGTTGTGTGCAGTTCTTTAGTCCTGTGTAGCAGTAGTTCTACACTATGACAGGTGAGACCCCCAGGTTTCTTCTCAGCCCAAATGGTAACGAGTCCAACACTAACTCAGAGAACGATTCTGCCTCCCTTGAATTCAGTTCGGTGGGACCTGGATCACCTCCTGCCTGGCACACAGACTTTTAAAGCTCTGTGGACTTTAGAGAAGAAGAGGATGTGGTAGTGACCTGCTTCATCTCAGGAAGAAGAGTGCATCGATTCACACCTCAAAATTTGTATCCACTGCAGAAAATCCTTTCTGTAGCAGAAGTGAAAAACCATGTCAAGCATTTTTTCAGCCACTTACACAAATCACACACAAGCAGAACTGGGACTTCTCTCCTTCTGTCGTTCTACCCTAGGTGCTTCTGTGAAAATTATTTTCTTATCTTCTTGGACATCTCCTCTGTTTGGCCCAGTCTGTACAAACTTCTCAGAGCCTCCAGAGCTTGCCTGAGCACTCCCCTTTCCCTGCTTACCTGGCAGTGGGCAGGTATGTGGTGCACCAGTCCTGGTCTTGCCTGACTGCTACTCAAGGACCAAAACTCAAGTGTAGTGATTTCCTTTGAGTTCACCAAACAGGTTTTGCAGCTGAACTATACTCACAAATGGCTTCCTTCATATCCCAGGATACTCTTTTAGCTAGAATACTTTAAAGTTATTATAGTCAATCCATGTATTTTGAATCCTAATGATGAACTAAGTTTATCGGATTAAGTCAACATATATGTAGGTATGAAAATAAAAAGAGAAATAAATTAACTTCTAAATAAATCTCTGAACTATTTTCCACTTTTGTGCTTTCTCAGTGGGCTTGGGGGTACCTGGTATTCACTAATATTTGGCAGTTATCAAACTGCTATCAGGCTTCTGAAGAGAAACTAGTAGAAGTGGTTAGACTTTGAGGTGGATGGTTTGTCTCTTTCAGATTGAGAAATACCCTTTGATTGCTCTGTACTGATAATGTTTTACTACTCGAGGATGCAAGTTTTGTCCTGGCAGTGTCCGTATGCTACTGCCTGGCTGTCCCGCTCAGTCTCTGAACTACTCCTGGTGTAGCCTCACTGAACGTGCTGTGAACTTCCCCTGGTGTCAGAACAGCTCAGTGTGAAGGCTGGGTGAGACTTCATGGCAAAATTTACAAAAGCATTGTCTAGATTCCAGGTTACTTTAAGGAAAAAAACCCAAAGCTAAGGGAAAACAAAACCAGCAGAATTTAATTTTTCTTTCTTTCTCAGTAAAGTCTGTGTGGAATTTTACTAAAGCAGCAAGCCCTAAACCAAGGTATTTGTGCAATCACCCTGCTTTGGGGAATTTTATCCACATCAGGAGAAGCAGTTCAGGGTGTGCATTGTCCCTTTGTGAGGATACCAAAATCCAGGGTGGGATATGGAAGGTGAAACCTTCATATATCACAGAATCACAAAAATATGCTGAGTTGGAAGGGACCTACAAGGAACATTGAGTCCAAATTGTAGCTCTGCACAGAAAGCACATAATTAAGTCCATGGAATGTTCTTATAATATGGTTTTGTGTTTAGAGTATTTAGAATCATTTATGCTGGAGAAGACCTTTCAGATCATTGAGCCCCTCCATAAACCTGTAGCAAAGTCACCACTGCCACATCTTTATGTCTTTTAAACACCTCCGGTGATGGTGTGTGCCTCCATCACTTTTATGGACAGCCTGTTCCAATGCTTGACAACCCTTTATATGAGGATTTTTCCCCCTAATATCCAATCTAAACCTTCCTTGGTGCAACTTGAGGCCTCTTGTTCTTCTCCTTACTTGGGAGAAGAGACTGACCCTCACCTGGCTACAGCCTCCTTTCAGGGAGGTGTAGAGAGCAATAAGGTGCTCCCTTGAAGCTCCTTTTCTCCAGGGTAAACAACCCTATAACCCCATGTGGGCCTTTTTTTGTGGTTTTTAAACACATTTTGCACGTCTTTCGCGTTTTTGCGGAGATGGAGGTGGAAAGCGTTCCAGGATCAGCCTGAGCGCAATGGTACCAGGCTCTGGCAGTCCTCACCGAGGGATGGATAGATCTTTCCACTTTGTTTTTTTTCTTATTTATTTTTGCTTTGATCCTACAACACGATTCACCTGGGAAGACATTTCTGGACGGCTTTCAGCCAGCAGCCCTGCTCTTCCCAGAGAAGCAGCACCCCATCTCCCTTCCCAACCTGGCTTTGCCAACTGCAGACACTTAAAACCCCCGAGCCAGGCCTTAAAGAAGCACCAGAATCACACAGGTGGTGCCAGGACCGACCAATGTTGACGGAGTGGCGTTAATGAGCTGCTCGTGGGGGGCTGCGGGAACACGGCGGCCCCTTTAAGGGGGTTGCCCCGCTCGCCGCCTCGCCCGCCCGCCTCTCTTTGGCTCCCCCGCCCCTGCCCGAGACACTCGGAGTCGAAGCAGGTGCATGCGCAGTGCGCGGGCGGCCGGGCGCGCTTGCGCAGTCACCTGCTGCTGGCCGCCCCCCCGGTACATCCGGGTCGGCGCTCGCCGCTGCATCGCCCGCGCTCCCTCGGCGCCAGCGGCGCGACCCCCGCCCCGTTCCCGCGGGGCCCCCGTTCCCCGCCCGGCTCCAGCTGTTGCTCTCCCCCAGCGCTTCGCAACTTCTCCCGTCCCGCCGCCGCTTCCTCCCGCACGGCGAGGAGGGGCGCGGGGGAAGCGGCGGCCGCTGCTGCCTCGCCGGGGGAACCACGCGGGTCACCAGGACTGGCCGCCCTTTCCCGGGCTTCCCCGGCGGCTCCTTCCCCTGTCGCGGGCACGGGCTCTGGTTTGCGCCCGGTGCGAGTGCGGGCGGCTCCCCCGGGATGCAGGTAGTGCGGCGGGATGCGGGATGGAGTGACAGTGTTAATGGATAACGGGAGCAGCGGGAGGGGGAGACCTCTTGAGGGGGCATCTGCAGCCTTTCGGAGTGTGGCTGAACATGCAGCGGGTTAAGCGGAATACAGGGATCGTTGCGAATTTGTCATGGCGAGGGTGTATCCTGCAGGTTTGTGCGCAGCGCTGTGGTGCTGGGACTGTAATTCCAGGTGGGGTTAAGGTGAATTTGGAGTATGTAACAGGAGAGTGTTGTTTCGAACCGATTAATTATATAGCCGATAAAATAAAATTTTAATTGCATTATAATTTTCTCCCGTGTAGCTTGAGAATAAGGATGCCTGCAACTCAATTTTATGTTACTTTTTAATCTGGTGTCATATCTCACTTGGTAATAAAATACAAGAAGTTTCTTCGCAGAAGCATTTCCGATCCCAAAGAAATCAAGAGAACTGTGTGTTGTGAAGGTTTTTGAAGTTTTTTTTTTTATTTATCTGTTCCATAGCATCAGCATCCTGGATGTCAGCAATAGTGTGATAGCTGTCATACTGCTGTGATAGTGGAGTCTTACTGTCATTTAAAATTCGTCATTCTAAGTTTCTGGTAACATAGAATGGAAATACAAGTGTACGTTAGCATGTATGTTAATTCTCAAACTAGTAAAACATTTTCTAGATTGATCTGATAATCTGGGTTCTTCCTTATTAATGTTTCTAATGGTAAAAATTGCAAAGTCTCTTTTGCTCAAATTCTCTCCCCCCTCATTGATACAGAGTCTTCTTTCTTTGTGCTCTGACTGCTTGGAGTTTAAATACAGCTTTTGGTTAATGAGCATTTTCTGTTGTAGGTTGTGGCAGATATGGGTGTTGGACAGTAAATAGCCTGAGATTACTTGTTGTCTAGGTTGGAACGTGAATTCAAACTTAAAAGGTTCCCCCTGACAAATATCTTTGTTCAGCAAGGTGCGTTGTTTTGCAGAATGTATCTTCAGTTCTGAGTGGCAAGCTTAACAGCAAAATCCAAAACCACATGAATAAGATGCTGCTGTTAGATGAAGTTGGATTGTTTCTTGCCTGGCATACAGAGAGTATTCCATTGTTGAAACAGAAGCTTTGAGTAGGAGAGAAGATAGCTTTTTATCCCAGTCAGACTGTCAGATTTGTTATTGCATATATTAGCTGTCTGAGAGCAGGGACTGTAGAAAGAAGTGATCCCAGGATCTGTTTTAAAATATCCCTGTCAAGAAGTACCACGGTTGTATGAAAGTAAGGAATGAATTTGATCCCATCTGTTACACAACTTCCATTTGTCATCAGGTGCTCTAGATTTTCTTCCTTGTTTGCAGTTTAGCTGGGGCCACCTGAGGGGACAGATTATAGAAGAGATTGTCTTCTGAAAGTCTCTGCCTCTTCCTGTGAAACCTTCCCTGCACTGGCTGTGGAAACCTGGTGTCAGCCAGTTCTCTTCTTGCATACAAAACTGTCCTGTCCCTTTATCTGAGTTTTGTGTGAGTCTTAATCTCTTGATAAAAGGAAAAAAGGGAATAAATTTTTTATTGTGTCTATCAGTAGTTATATATATTTGCAATATAATTAATTGTTAAATTAATTGAATGCAATAGTTGAAGGACACTTATGTGGGAACCTTAAGGTGTTTGTCACCAGACCTCTAACAGGGCTTGCTAAACACTTGGAATTAATACTGTAAAGAGACAGAAGGGCAGGGAATATTTGTATTGCAAACTACTGAATTATTGAGTCATACAGTAACAGAAATTCTCTGTCATTTGGAAAAGCATTTGTAGGGGCCACTTTGGATTTCTGCAGCTGCTTTGGCATGGTAAACATAAATGCAGATTTTTTTCCTCTCACTGTGTATCTTGGAGAATACAGACACACAAACAGCCTGCAGTCCCCTTTTTCTTGTTCCTGCCTGCCAGCTGGGGGCATAGATGGAACCAACACATATCTTGATGTAGTGGAAACAGGCAACATTAAAGCTTGTGTGCAAAGAGTTGGATTTGTTTTTTTAAGCAGGTTTGTGTGTGGCTGTTGTAGTTCATTTGAGTGGTGGTTTCTAGGAAATGATGGCGCTAGTGTAAGTCAAGGTTGTCAGCTTTGCCTGTCCTTCTTAAAGGCTTGTTCTCTTTAATTATACCAAGAGTTTCTCTTGTTTATGTAGATGGGCATAAGTTGAGAAGAATGGCTCCTGTTTGTTAGGTTAATGTTAATTACCCTGAAGTATATTACAGATCAATTTTATGAGACGCGTTCACCGTAAAAATATTTGAAAATACATCTTCAAAGCTGAAACATTTTGAGTGTTGTCAAAATGCATCTCATGGATTATCAGCTGTCAAGCAAATGTGCTACAGGCAAGGCATGCAGCTCATGTGAATATATGTGCTGAATCCACACAAGGCTTGAATGTCAGTGCCAGCTCCTTTGCTTAGAACCAGCATGCAGGGAGTCATCCTGGTAGTCATTTTGGTCCAGCTGAATCCCTCCAGTCTATCAGCATGGCTTCAGAGGTGATGAGAGCATAGGGACTGGGGATATGAAGGCAACTGGAAAGAGTTAAGCACTGGGGACTCTGAAGCACTAGTACTGTGTACTAGCTGTGGCACCTGAAATACATGCATCAGTTAGGCAGGGTAAGAATTATTTCAAATAATTTTCCAGCTGTAAATGATGGCCACTTGTATGTACCGTTTGATGTCTTTTCTACTCCCATTCATTTGTGTACCTCAAGGGCACTTTTAAATAAATTGATGGTCCTCTTGCATACCACGTAAGTTTTCCTTTACTATTAATCTATGGCCATATAAACTTTATTTAGGTGTATCAGTATTTTCTTCCTTGTGATCATGGAAAATCTAACACCTCTACCCAATGTAGAGTAATCTGCATTTCTCTTTATGTTTATGAAGACAGGGACTTATTTGATTGCCTTTAATTTCAGCATCTCTTACAAAATCACCTCAGTTTCCCCCATCTGTGATTCAGGAATGTTCTCTCGAGTGCCACAAGTTGGCTGCTGCAGCTGGCAGAGTGTTTCCAACTGTCTAAAATTTGCTGAGAGTAATAGGCTCTTACATAGGCGCTGTTTTACATTTGCAGTTCCAGTGCTTACTGGGGATACGTGTATTGCAATCATATAAACAGTAGAGCTTAACAGAAACCAACAACAAACAATGAGCAGTTTTAGAATTGACTAGGTAAAGCTGAAAGTATTTTTAGTTGCAGCGCTTTCTCCTGTGTTCCCCATCCCCTGTGGTTTTAATTGCATTCTGCTTTTTAGAAATGGCATTTTGTCCTCTTTGTCGCGTGAAAGCCTGATATACAGAGAATACCTTCACTGTGGAAACAGTGAAACTCATTACAGGCAAAGCGTGATTGAAAGGTGCAGGGAAAATGGTGCGTTCTTTGGCCTTTCACTCATGATCATTTGAATTTCAGGATAGTTGTAAGACAGTCATGGTTGTGAGGTAAGGGCTGACTGTGTCCTGCTTATTCTGTTTATGTGGGTTATGAGCTCAGATCTGTTGTTACAACTTTTGTTGTCTAGTTATGCTGCCCTTTTCGTTTCCTATTGCTATTGAATACAGTGATATTGATGAAATGTTTAGTAATTTATTTCTGGTTAACTCTGATGATGTTAATGCTGTCCATGAAATCGATTTGTAAAAGTATTTTTGGTAGCAGGCTTATTAGCTTTGAGTGTTCTTTAGCACTTCTTTTACAGCACCTAGAAAAAGAATTTTTATATTTCTATTACCTAGACAAGTATCGGCTAATTTGCGTCTTGGAAAAAGCTGTTGTTCACCTTATTTGCACTAACCTAAAGTTCTGATGCTGCATTTGGGGAATGGTATTTGACTGACCAAACCTGCCATTCTTTTTTCTACTACATGAAATCATTGTGGGACTGTGGGAAAAATTGGGGACTAAATATCTCTGAAACAAAGAGATTGTACATAAGTACAATCTTCAAGTGTATAAGTCAAGTTTTCCCTAATGTTTGTATGGGAGGATATATTTTTATTGTTTTACTCCTATTCAGTGAAAATGCTGTATGGTTTGTGGTCTCGATTACCAAGTGTTGGACTAATTCTCTGGCTTGTCTCTATAGCACTTGGGATTCCCAGGTGGCCCCTGTGCAAACAGTGTGATTGGGTCTGGGACAGCTTAGCTTGTGAGATTTGAGTGCGTTCAGTTCGGTGTGGCTGTAGCTACAAAAATAGCGTGCCTTGCAAAACAGGCCTTCTGTCTGCCACCCACACCAAAACCTAAAGCTCGATCCTGTAGGCAGTTAATACGTTTATCTGGGAGGCTGATTCCATCAGCAAATGCTTTACCTGAAATTGGTGTCCACCAGGCAAAAAAAAATCTTATATTGGTAATCACTTTATATATAAGAAAGTGCAGCAGAACGCTGTCCTAGATACATTTTTAAAAGCACTTTTTACTTCGGACTACAGGGCTTAAACGTTCCCCGGTAGCAGGAGGCTCTTCTGTGAGCAAATTCTGTTTAACTGGCGTAGTTCAAAAGACTCTTAAATTCAGCCATGAGGCAATTCTGGTTCTCCTTCAGCACTAGATGATTAAATTAAATGGAGTGTTAGCGTGAGTAACTTTTTCTGGTGTACTACACAAGGTAATAGATGAGTTCCTAGGAGCCCTAGTTGTAAATTAGGTGACTGGAAAGCCCCGTTTCTGTGTCTAGTGGTTGTAGCAGTTGAATAACTTCAAAAGTTAGATCTAATTGCATATTCTTCCAGTCAGGTGTGGCACTGGATGATGGCTCATTCTCCTTTCTATTATAGCAGTCTTGAGGGTGACATCCTCACAGAAACGGATTTCTTGCCTTTTTGTGTTGCACAACAAAGGTGTTTGTTTCAGCCTCTGATGTACAAATCAGTTTGACCCTCTATTGAATTAAAAAAAAAAAAAAAAACTCAAGACAGTTTTCTGAATTCTAGCACTGTTATTCTGGGGAAAAAAAAGCTGTAATAATTAGTAAGAAATACAGTCATAGCAAGGGGGTTTTTGTTGTTGTTCTGGGGTGGTTTTTGTTGTTTTTTAAACAAAACTTTCCTGTTTAGTGTCCTTGAAAGTGAAAATTCTCAGGCAAAGTGCTTTCTGGGCATGAAAAGCCAGTTCATTTCTTGTTGTATTTGCACCTTTTATGTGCTGAGACATACGGTTACTTGAAACTGTTCCCTTCAAAGGTGGAAGTGAAATATGTAACCACTACACTTCATGAGGCTTCATCTCAAAGGTAAAATTGCTGACCTTTTATATAAATGAAGATCACACAGACAAGAGAGAGCATTGTGTAAGGATTGCTTATGGAAGCAGTTAATTGATTTGGAGTTTAGATTTCCTGCTTCTGTGTAGAAGCTCTGTGTTGGGAGATGTGGATTTGTCAGCTGAACAGGCAACTGAATTGTAATGATGGTTTTGAAATTTTTTACTATGGCTACTTTGCTTGTTCCCATGTATAACTGCATAAAGTAATGTTCTCCTGAGCACTAAAATAGTAAATGCTTTGCCTGTTCTTACCTTTGCATCTTGGCATTCAGAACTGAATTAATTTCTTAGCAGGAGTAACAGAATAGCATAATCTATTTGATATCTCCAACCCTGAAGTTTGGAGGGCTATCCTACAAGAACTTTCAACCAGCCTAACAAAGCCCAAGTTGTTTTCTTATCTCTTCTGAAGTTTCCGGTTTTAGCAGTGTTCAGAGTTGTTATGGGGAAACTCTCCATTATTCTGTAACTCTGGCTTCTTAATAAACATGGGGTAGAATTGTGTCCCAGTAGGAAACTCACTGTAGGTGTGACTGGCAGTAGAGTCTAGTAAATGGCAGTGTAAGAGACTATTGATTAAGACCTAATATTTTGAGTGTGACATAATATTGATGTTAATATTGTGTCAGGTTTTTAAAGGAATTTCAGTCAAACGACTTCAGTAACTGCCAAAAGTGAAGCTTGGGAACAGATGTTGTAATGGGAGTCTTAAAATTTGACAGCTCTTCAAATAACTCTAGTGTGTCTCAGCTTTAGAGCAGAGTGTTTTTGCAGGGCTGATGCCTCTCACTTTGCTTTTCTCCCTGTCCCTAGTCCAGAATGGGCCTCAGTTTGACCCCGTTACAGCCCCATGAAAACTCATGCTCTAATAAACATGTATCCAGGCAGGCAGCATGGAAGAAGAAATGGGTTTGGATGGAGAGGACAGCTGAGGTGCGGAGAGATGGCAGTTAACTAGGAGGAAGAGCAGCTTGCTTTGAGTTGAAAGCAGGGAAGAATACTAATTAGAATCTGGGACTGAGTTAAATCCAGGTTGATGGTAAACTAGCAGAGAGGTTGAGTTGTGAGCTCTTTAGCTCTGTGGAAAGTATTGGTCAGCACTGAGGAAGTGTGTAGGAGTGATGCTGCCTCTCACTCAGCAACTTGGGGACATCAAGGAAGGTGAGGACTTGCTGGACAAAGAAAACGTAAAAGAGAGCTGAGGGGCAGGGCAAGGTGGACAGGAGGAGTAAGAGTAGAAGCTAGGATTTTATGAAGAAGGCAGATAGGTCTGTTGGACAAGGATTTTGTGATGGAAAAAGTAGAGATAGAAAATCTGTAAGGAAGAGACTACAGTGAAATAAAACACAGAGTTCTGTCCATTGCCATTAGTAGTCAACGTGTCTTCACTACTTTAGCTTAATATGTATCTCTGAGTGGTAAAAATTGTTGTTGTGGGCAAATGGTTCAAATGGTTCTGATTCTGGTCATGTGCTATGTCATGTGTAACTACGGGGATGAATTGTCTAGACTCGTCTCCTGGTTAGAATTTATACTGTTTGACTGTGAAGCAGTGCTCGAAAGTCCAGAAGGGGCAGAAAGCAAGCAACGATGAGTACATAATTGGAGGCCATTTCTTCCTTTAGTACCTTGCTTCGTCCCCCCACGTGTCTGGTGCCAGTTTAGTCAACATAGTGCTCAATAGTATGTCTTCATTGCTTCAGACTGTACCATGCTCTTGCTAGATTGCTCCAGAGATGCAGTTAATTTCCTCATGGGTAGTCTGGTGCTGCTTTCTGTCAAGTTATTTATTATCAGAATGGTCTAGTGAGACGAGGAAGTAGTTTGCTTCCTATTTTACACGAGGAGTGAAGGCACGGAGAAGTTCAGTTAGTTTTGCATGGTTAGAAACGACTGTAACCTGACTCTTTTTAGACTGGTTTACATATTGCAGCCGCATCCCCATAAAATTTGCTGCTTCTCTCTTCCTATGATTCTCTTTTAATAGTGATTTCTAACTTCACGCTTGTTTCTTGTGTTTGTAGTCTCTTTGGGCATGTGGCTGCTCTAATCGAATCGGAGGACAAGGCTGTGCTCCTGGCTGTTGCAGCAGCAGCACATGGCCATTCAAAAAGGCAAAGTTGTTTCTAGTTTCTTCTTTTGTAACTATGTTGCTTGCTCAGAGAAATGAGGAAGTGTTAATTCCGGCATTGTGTGGCTCTGGAGAACTTGTACTCTGGTGTTAGTAGCTCCTTTAAACATTTGGTATTGATGCATTCCTTCGCTGTACTGTATTCACAAGCTTTAGGGCCAAACTGGCACACGTTGTAAAAAGACACCTACTTGGTGTTTAAATGTTACGGAGAAGTTGAAGTAGTGCTGCAGCCTTATTAACACAATTGTGGGCAATGAATTCCTTTCTCTGCTTTATGGTGAAGGAAGGAGGGATGAGCTGGTTTTTATTTTTCACGTGGGAGGCTCTCAGTCGTCCACATTGCTCTGCTTATCTGTTTAATTTGACAGACATTTCTGTCCTGCTGTCACCACCGCACCCATAAATTCTTTCTGTTTTGTAGACCATTGTGGCTTCTTGAGTTTCTCTGCAGAAGTGAAACTGTATCAACCAAGGTAAGAAGTATAAAGCTGCTGTTACTTCTGTCAGTAGAAGGAATGGTAAAAAACCCTTTGCTACCCTCTTGGGTTTTTTCGTGGTTTGTGTGTGGGGTTTTTTTAATTTTTTTTTTTTTTTTAATTTGGAATCATGATCATCACTCAGTTTTTCTTGGAAGCTTCTTTTTTAAGAGAAATACTATGAATTAAGTTTATTCTGGTTACAAAACTATATAGTTAAAAAAAGGAAAAAGTGTTTATTCCTGGGTAAAGAAAAGACCAGTAGCCTCTGCTGGTGAAGCTGTGGTGTTTTGCCTTTTCTTACCAGACCTACTGTATTGGCTTATGTTCATTTAATATTTGGCTGATCAGCTTTGCATCTTGGAGGACTAGAAACACTTCTACTGTAGATTAAATTTGGTGGAAACTTGCTTTGTCTTGAAAGTGTGGCATTCATTGGTGGCAAATCTCTCTTCAGTCTTAAGGCAGAGATCTTTCTCCCCTGTTAGAGAAGGGAATGATCACCAGAGTGCTTTTGATCTCAGAAGTCAGTCTGGGTTTCTCAGAAACACAGCTGGCTTCTGATGTGATATTGGGAATATCACAAACATTGGTGTTCAAACCTGAGGTACTTTCATGTGGAAAAGGACACATAAACAAAGATTTTCAACAATTTAGAACCTCAGGTGCTGCTTCTAGCCTTATGTAGGCTTTTCGTGTGTTTAGTTATGTGATCTGTCAGCTCTGCCCACCTTTACCTCTGTGGGTGGATTTATTCAATTTAAATCTCTTCAGTTCAAGTAAGAATTGTAGTGACACTTTATAATAGAACATGAACTGCAACATGCTGAAGCATAGCTACGTGTGGGTGAGTCAGGAGAGAGCTGGAGTAGCAACACTAAAAAGAAAAGGAAGTACAGTCATGATAAAACTTTTTTTTAAAAAAGGGGAAAAAAACAACCAACCCAACAAAAAAAATAAAAAAAAGGCAAATCAAAAGCCATCTGTCTCCAGAGGATGGGACGCAATAAAGTGATGTATTTTGTATCTTGGTTACTCTCCGTGTATATAGGTTCTTGTGTTTGTATAAATCTATAACACCACCCGTGCACCCATGTGCTTGGTGCGCCTGCACATGGTGCATGGAGTCAGCTGGATTGTGTCTCAAGACACTACTCAAGCAGGGCAATTTGTATCCAAAGCAAATTTGAGCTGATGTAGAACCCACATGTACTTTAGGAAAGGAATATTTTAATTGCTGGCTAAAATACTTTGGTGATTCTTAAGCCCCTATTTTGGTATACGAGTGATACAGGCTTTGCTTATGCTCGTGTTACATCTGTTGAGGGCAGGTCCACCCTGTCAGGGGCCAGGCATGCACACACTCCCTCATCAGGGCACTGTGTGTTGCTGACAGTTGTCAGGAAATAAAAAATGCCGTGTACAATAAAGTTCGATTTCTCACAATGTATTAGATTTACAACACTGCCAGAATGATTCAGTACTGCATAATTTTGTTTTTTTGATGTATATGCAATAGCTTCAGTAAAGGAACTAAAAATCACTTACTAAGTTCCAGTAATTTGTGTTTAGCTTCCACAGTTACATAGCTTTTACTTCCTAAGAGAACATGTCATCTTTAGTCTTAGTATTTTAGCATGTTAGAAAAGAAGTTGAAAGTCAAATGCTTTCTTTAAAATGAAAAGCACAATTGTTGTGCTTAGATTTGGTCTATTTCCTGGTTTGAAATCAGTGTTTGAAAAAAAAGAAAAGCCCAGCAAAAAAAACCAAGTAAATGTATTTACTTGGTAAAATGTTGTTCTCTGCAAAAGGATTGGTGTTTTGTTTTTGTCATATGTTGTAAACACAAATTTCATTTTGCAGTTCAAGATATTTCTTCATAACTTAATCATAAGAGAGATAAGCTATTTTATGTTGGTACTTCAGCGCGTCTCTTTTCAAGGACAGTGTTCAGTCTTACGCTACAACTTTTTGGAAGTCCAGAGACAGAAAAAAATTGAAGACGGTGAGTGAAGCCTTGTTAAGTATGTCTGAGCAGTCATCAGAGTACCTTACAAACACCCTAGTTCTTTGACGTACTTGTGCCTATGGGTAGTTTTTTGCTTGATTTAAAGCTGGTTTATTTAAGGTATTCTTTTTTCCCCTTGCCTTAGGCAGTCCCAGAGTATGAATTTCTACACTTCATCTGCTGCCCTTCACTGAAGCAGGGCACCTCGTAAAAGTATTTTCTCTCTTATCAGGCGGTTATTGTGTGTAACATCATCTCTCCCTTACTGCTGTCAGCTGTGCTCTGCTTCATAAATCGCTGAGGCTGCTGTTACAGGGCTGGCTCGGAGCGGAAATGTGGAGGCTGTGTCCTGCCTGCAGTGCTGTAATAGAAGTAACTGAAAGGTGGGGTTCATGCTCTTGTTTTACATCTGGTCAGATAGTTTCCCTCTGACTGCTCTGTCCTTCCTTATAATCTTTTATTTAGTACTTATGTAAAAAGATCTTCTTGCTTGTACTTCAGGAAATATCTGACATAGATAGCATTCTTTGTGTTTTCTTTTGCTCTTAGCAGCCATACTTTTCTCTGCTTTATGCTTACCCTGAATGCTCCTAAACAAGAAAGTTTAGAGTAACTAAAAAGATCTGATAGTAGAATCTAATTGAGTCATACAGTAGGTCTGGTTGTTACTCTACTGCTTCTTTCATTTAGCATCATTAATTTTTGTAATCTTCTCTGCTAAAATTGAGGCTAGAACTGCCTGAAAAAGAAATTGTTTGAATTTTGTCCTTGAGCTTTCCTTTTTTCTGTAGACTCATAGGATGGTTTGGGATGGAAGGGATGTTGAAGGTCACCTAATGCTAAGCCCCCTGCTCCTGATGCAGGAGGTTCAGGGATTCTGGAAGCATGCTCCTTGTAGCCTGTCTATCAGTTCTGAATGCAGGGCCAGTCAGGCCAGGAGTCCAGAGAGGTTTTCTTTGAACTGTGCTTTGGAATTGGGGATGGCTAGTTGAATAGGACATGGCTTCCTTTCTTCCTTTTTTCCCTTTCTTCCTTTATGCTGGTTCTCAGGGTTTCTCAGTACTTGTAATTGGGACACACTGTAGTAGTCTGGTTTCATTTCTGACAAATACTCCTTTTGGGTCTGAGTAAAGTTTACAGTGCAGAAGCAAACTTTCCTTCTTTGTGAGTAGCCATGAGCCACTAGTCTTTTCCAAAAAAGTACTTCCAGAAAAAAAAAAAAAATCTTTCTTTTGTAGTGAAACTGATCTTCAAGGTCAATACTTTAAACTTTTCTAGTATCATTTGAGGAGAACTAAATTCAGCATCTACTGCCTGAGATTTTACAATGGAATAAATGTATGCATTTCTTAGTTATGTGGGAGTAATTCTGAAAATCTGGCTTGGCTTTTGTAGTTACTAATGAACAAGTTGGAAAAAGGTAATATTCTTTTCTTAGACAGGTGGGGTCAATATCCTCCCCCTCCAAATTTTGTAGGTTGCTTATGAAAAGAAGCCTTTAGGGAAGGTTTGTCCCTGACACAGTAACTGTGTCCTCAGCCTGGAAACTTAGTGATTAGTTCCTCCTTTGCCTGTAGCACCTGTCCCAAGTAGCTGACTCTCTGTACCTTGCAAAATGAGACTGATTTAATCTTTAAATAGAAATAGTATGGTCATGTTTTTTAAACATGCTGCATTGTTGTTTTAACAGCTAGGTAGACTTCAAAGAAATTATTTTGGAAAACACTTGGGAAAGGTGCAGCCCCAGAACTATCCCATCTTAATGAGACTTGCACCTCTTACTATTGACTTCAATGTATTTTATCTAAATCTGTGTTTAGAAGAGACTGCAGCACATATAAAGACTGTAACAGTAATATCAGTACCTTTGACTTATCCAGAGCAGAAAGGATGGAAGTCTGTTATCTAGTCTATTTGCTTGGTAATAGGGGATCAGTTCTATCTGCTTATCATATTTATAAGAAAATTATTATATTTGCATTTGTCTCATGGCCCAGCTTCTAACTCACTGGAAGGTTTGGATAGAAATGCATATTCTATTGCATAATCCTTGTAGATACACTATTTATAATACGTAAATATAAAATATATATTTAAACACACGATATGAAATACTCTTGTATATGCAAATAATTTTTTCTGAATTCAGTAGGTGGGCTGTGCAGTAGAAACACCTGTACCGCTTGATCTGAGATATTATTTCATTTTTTTGGTTGAGTGAGATGCTACTAATCCCAATTGCTTCATTGTTCTGGTCAGGGTATGTATGCAGGGTGGGTGATTTGAAAAGGTCCATTGGTCCCAGCGTGATGAAATGAACTGTAGTTGTCTATTGCATAAATAGAAGTAGTCATCTAAAGCTTGGACTTCAACCTGATTTAAGTTAACAGTTCTGCTTGCCCCAGCCTGTGTACTGCTTGGGCCACACAAAACAGGCTTGTGAAACTGGTCCAGACTTCAAACAAACAACCTGTGGGCTTCTTGTAGTTTTAACCAGTGAACTTACCCATGTTAACCCAGTGGTGTTGCTGTTGGTAAAACAGAGAAAGTAAGGCAAGAACTGTTTCATCCCTGGCAGTCATGGCTTAAACTGTTTTATTTAAAGTGCTAGGGAAACCAAAGAAAATAAATATGCATCTTAATTTTATACTTTTGAACTTGCTGTGTAGAAAGGCTTTGTCTTTATAGCTAGTTAAACTTTCTGCTTTCTCCCCTGTGAGGATGGTTGCTTTTGGGGTTTTTCTTAATGCAGTAAATAGAGTAATTTGTATTCCAAACGAGGAATTTGTCTGCGTTATTCACTCATAAATGTTAACACCTTTCATTTATCTTGGAAATCCTTTGACAAAGTTATCTGGCTGTGAAGAGCATCAGGTTTTGCTTCTAACAGGACAAAAGGTGTGCAGTTCTCTAGTTCTCTTGTCTGACACAGCAGAAGATGAGCCAAAGAATTGAACTGTGGCCTCTGGCAGTTCTGTATCTTCCCTTGAATGCAGGGCTTCTCTATTAAAGACGTTTTTCGTTTTTGTTGTGGTTGTTGTTTTTTTTTTTTTTTTTTTTTCTTTTTTCCCTTTGACCGTGGTTTGTTAGCTTTCTAAAAGGAGACCTAAGGATGTGACTCAACCTTGCAGAAGGAAGGAAACATGAAATGTAGGCTGCTCTCCTGTTCTGAACTTACAGCAGACCTTTGCAGAGGGCTCTGTATTGTTGCTAACTAAGTGTAGAACTGCTGTACTGTGCATGACAGACAGGGAAAGCACAGTGGTGTGAGGTTCTGGCTTTATGGAAAAGACACTGCATTTAATGACATCTTGTGTGTCACTAAAACAAAAGTAACCTACCCCCTCATTTAAATAATTTCAGTCCAAAGGAGTATTAAATCCTGTTCTTTCTTCCCCGTGTTTTTAGGTTGTGGGAACAAAATGTTCTGTATCCTTGTTGGTGTGAGAGGGGAGTTTGAGGTGGTGGATTCAGCTTTGCTGACATTGGTGTGCAAACAGGCGAAGTTTGGATAGGAGGATGGTAATACTGCTAGTTCTCCATTTTTATAGATACTTGAATCATTTTGTCACTTAAGAGGTCTGAATATGATTATTCCTGTCATCTGTTGTTCCAAAGTAAATTTGTATTCAATACAAATTTAGAAGCCACAGTGGCGATCATAAATATTAAACTTCTTGGTTTATGGTAGTCTTCTTTGTCTAAAAATAGTGTGCTAGCTAAGGAACAGAAGATGTCTTTATTCCATTTTTTATAAGATAGTCCATAGCCCCAGGAAAGATATCTTCTTCATGGCATTATTGTAACTGTTTTTGTTTTCCCCAGACTGGGGGATGGACATTGTACTGAAGTACAGTTTTATATTAAGTAAACGACCAAGAAGAAACCCAATCAAACACCAAAAAAATCAGTACAAATCACAAGTGGTGGTACCTCTGAGGCAGGGGAGAGACTTGCGCAACCACACAAGCAGTTTCTCCTGGCAGCTGAGGCAAGTGGTAATTCCCAGTACTTTGGTAGTAGGAACAAGAGTTTGGAATGCATCTGAGACCTGGTATATGGCTGATCCAGGACTTCTGCACTATATCCTCGCTCTTGGTCTGTTGTACTCCTATTTGAGCTATAGGGTAAGTGAAAAAGGGGAGACTTTCAGGAAGGTAGAGATGGAAGGAGAGTGGGTGGCAGAAGATGGACTTCGTTAAAGCTACAGCCTTGTGGGCTTAGTGTTGGATTAATGATCTGTTCAGGTGCCACTTAAGAGTGCAGTCATCCAAGGCTTTAGGAATAGACAAAAAAATTCCATTAAGCTTCTGTAGATCAGCTTTGTTCTAATAAAGGTTGAAGAGTCCAAATTAACCAGACAAAACCCCACCATACCATCACTGCCTTTTTCTGCTTATTTGCAGAGAGTGTGTCTGCATGGATTTCAGGAAATGGTTGACCCAGTTTCTTGGCTAGCAAACTTAACATACATGTCTGCTTTCCGTAAAAACTGGTCATAGACCAAGCTAATGTGTAAGGTGATTGGAAATCTTAGAATGTAGATATTGTTTACTAAACTAAGTACCTTAGACTTTGATTTTAAGGAAATTGAAAGGTGATGTGATAAAGATATATTAAATAAATGATATAGCACAGGCTGACAGAATGAGGAACTTTTCTTTACCAGATGTTGGCACCCAGTTATCAGGCAATATGTGTAAAATAAATCAGGCTCTTTTTTCTCCCTCCCCTCACACAGTACCTAATTGGGCTGTGGCAGTTGCTGTCACTATTGGTTGGAGAGGCTGCAGATGTTAATATCAAATGTGCGGAGGTAACTTGTAGTTCAGTCAGTCTCTTTATTACCCTTGAAGTGGTACCAAGGATATTTCCCTAAATACCTGCTGCTGGACTAGGTGAGCACTTGGTGTGCATCATTTTGGCTGTTTATACATTGCAAAAAATGCCCATTTGCATTTAATACATGTGAGTGTAATGGGTAATAGTCTATGTTTGGTGTCAAGGTCCTTTAATATTTAAAGAGAAAATCCAGGGCTTCTCTTTGTCTTTGGATTTTAGCAAGTATAGAGACAAAGGATATTCCATGAAAAAAGCTCTCCTGTTACAATGAGGATATTCAGCTTTAAGTAATGTTTGAGTTTATAACTTCTGTAAAAATGGGAGCATGTCTATACTTATTCTTGTATCAGTGCTGAAAATCAATGTATTTAAAGTTAGTGGTAATGCTGGTTGTGATACTGATTGACACCAAAGAACAGAGAGTGAGGGAAACCTTCTGTTATTAAAGGCCACTCAATACAAAATCCTGTACCTTGAGACTTGTTTCTGAAGTAGTCCTAAGTCAGGACCTTGTGTCATTCCTGTGGTAGTCTTCTTTATAAAAGATGCGGAATGATTATTCATGTATCGCTCTTCAGGGTGGAAAGGTGATTTTCTAAAGCTGGTGATGTGAGGCCCTAATCAACATCCCCATCACCTGCATACTGGCATCAATCGACTTGTTTGCATTTCTTGCTCTGCAAATCCGAATTTTGTGACTGGGTTAAGCTTCAGTTGGAGTCTTTTTTGCTACCGTGTAGAGCAGGAGAAACAGGCTAACCTGCTGAATGGAAAAGAAACAAGTTCTCCCTCTTTTGTTTGTGTGAAGCTAACAGTGCTAAAAGTAAGGGGAGAGAAGGACAGGAAGAAAATACTTGTTCATTAACAGCTGCTGTAATTTTCAAACAGAGCTCCACTTACCCTGTTAGACAGTCTTGTTTAGTATGGAATTGTACAATTATGGATAAAGATAGTGCTGTATTTATTGTGTGGTTCCTTTTTCGTGCCAGTAGTGTTTTCTTTCTTTTCTGAGAATACTATAAAATCTGAATTGTTGATACTGGTCTGTACGAAACAGAACTTGATGGGTTTTGCTGCTTGAAAGTGGAATTTTTCTGCTAGCAGATATAGTCAGGGTTTTTAATTATAGTGATTCTGTGTTTGTATTTAAAATTCTATGTAAACTGACTTTTGTAGCTATTTTGGTGGCTTTGCTTATTTTCTGAAGTTAATAGCCTACAAGTAGTTTAGCATGCAACATGAAAAAATGAAGAGTAAAGGTGTAGCAAGAACTTAAATAATATAACAAAACCA
Source organism: Pomatostomus ruficeps (assembly GCA_013400735.1). NCBI lineage: Eukaryota > Metazoa > Chordata > Aves > Passeriformes > Timaliidae > Pomatostomus > Pomatostomus ruficeps. Next base: position 82,134 of record VYZT01021245.1, read on the forward strand.
TCTTCCCACTACACCACGGCTTCCTACCCGCCCCCAGCCGCCCAAGCTTCACCTTATCGCTGCTGTGGGTTTAATTCCCCCACCCTAGTGCTGACTGAGGGAGCCCTGCACCTCCTGGGTGGGTTTGAAAAGGTGTTTTATTCTTCCCCCCCACCCCTTCTCCTGCTAGGCTGGGTCAGTGACAAGGCTGTCTCTGCATCCCATCACAGCTCCTGGGGTCCTGTCCTGATGGTATTGAATTGCTTGAGACTCAGGGACAGCATTGGAGGTCTCAGGGATGTGGTAGACACAGTGAACAGCTCTGGGCAGTGAGAGCAAGCCTGTGCTGTGGTGGGAGATGCCTCTGCCAGGGTCACCATGGTCCCCAGGCATGGGGACATTGCTGAGACCATCCTGGCTGACCAAGGAGCAATCCAGTGCATCTCATCGGGCAGTGGAGTGTCTCCTGCTGGGTTCCCAATAGCTTGGGTGTGGGGGCAGCAGTGTCTGAGGATGGTGCTGCCCAGAGCAGCATGAAGTTCAGCAGTGACAAGTGCAAGGTCTGGAACCTGGGTCTGGGCAAGCCCTGGTGTCAGTGCAGGCTGGAGGATGAAGGGGTTCAGAGCAGCCCTGAGGAGAAAGACTTAGGGGTGTTGGTGGATGAGAAGCTTGGCATGAGCCATCAATGTGCACTTGAATCCCAGAGCCATTGTGTCCTGGGCTGCATCCCCAACAGCAGGGCCAGCAGGTCAGGGCAGGTGGTTCTACCCCTCTGCTCTGCCCTCATGAGTCCTCATCTGGAATAGCGTGTCCAGCTCAGCAGTCCTCAGCACAGGAAAGACATGGACCTGTTGCAGTGAGTCTAGAAGAGGCCCACAGAAACAATCAGAGGGATGAAGCACATTTTCTGTAAAGGCAGGTGGAAAGAGCTGGAGTGGTTCAGCTGGAGAAGAGAAGGCTCTGCGGGGGACCTTAGAGCACCTTCTAGTACCCAAGGAGAACTTGTAAGACAGATGGGGCCAGACTTTTGGCATGGACCTGTTGCACTAGCACAAGAGGCAATGGTTTTAAACTAAATGAGGCCAGACTTAGACTAGATACAAGGAAGAAATGTTTTGCAATGAGCATAATGAAACATTAGCACAGGTTGTCCGGAGAGGTGGTGATTACCCCATCGCTGGAAGCATTCAGGGCCATGTCTGAGCAAGCTGATTGAGTTGAAGATGTCCGTACCCATGGCAGGGTGTTGGACTAGATGACCTTTAAAAGTCTGTTCTAACCCAAACTATTCTGATTCTGTGCTTCTTGGCAGGAAATGATGCGTTGGGAAAATCTGTTTTGAGATGTTTCTCTGATCTGGTGATGTGTGTTGATTTTGCATTATGCATTCATGGTCTGAGTTGCTTGTTTCCATCTTGTTCTGTTGAGTAGCTCAGATTCAGAAAAACAACTTAAAGCAAGTTAATTTTTGGACTTGTGAATGTTTTGATCAGTTGTGTAGCTTTTTGCCCTCTTTTACTATTAGGAAAGAAGCAGAAGTTGCACAAACACATAGTTGAATCTTCTCAACTAGGAGAATTGAAATGAACTTAGCTTTTTTCCAGCTAAAAATGATGAACAGTTTGACCTAATCTGAAGTCCATTAGAGGCAGTCAATAACATGTTGTCAAGGAAAGCTAGAGTTTAACTCATTATGCGTTATGTATTCTCTGTGCTGCTAGGGAAAGTAGCCTGGGAAACTGTAGGCATATGTAATGCTGGCAGTTAGTAGATTATCCTAAAGATCCAAGATTTTGTTGATTTTCATTTCATGTTAAACATAAGTCTTACTAAGAAGTTAAGCAGGACATCCTTCCAGGCTTTCAAACCAATGCTGTACTTCTGATCCTTTCAGAAATCTGTTCCAAATGTGACATGTCTCTGCACTGTAGCCATTACTTAAAACCTTGGTTTACTAACCTATTGTCTCAAAGCAAATTTAAGTACTGTTCTCCCAGATAGTGCTGACAGACTGTTCCATTTAAATAAAATTGGGAATCACAGTCTTTGTAGTTGTCATATTCACAAAGAAACACAAACTCTTAAACTGTATCTTTTTATAAAACTGACATAAATTGTGCATGTAACTGAAACAGTAATTTGGCAGTATTTATAAGTGACTTTTTTTTCAACTTTCAAGAATTTTGATTGCTGAGAGCAGCTTTATGTACACGTGCGTAAAGATGAGCAGGAAATGACTGTCCCAACTGCACGGCAGCACATTTTGCTGGCTACTGTTAAAGTAACTGGCACAGTCCTATAAAAGGTGTCTGGGGAAATGAAAAAAAAATTGACATATACCAGCAAATTCTTTTTGCTGTTATCTGTGTTGTATAAGGACAAAGTTCTTTTTTTCATTTTTGTCTCAGTATTCATTAAGCACTATTTGCTTGGACCTGACTTTAGATGGCTACATGTAAAACTGTCTCACAAGAATGGACAGTATTTTTCTTCCTGTGATGCAGCTTGAACTGACTCTTAAGTAGAAGGACTAGGCTCAGCTGTATGAGAGAGGGTGGAAGGTTAGAAAAAAGAAACCAAACCAAAACTCAACTGATAATAAATCTCTGGCGTGTAAACTCAGAAGATAAGACAGTCCCACTACCTAAGTGTTCATGGTGGCAGAACTAAGTTTTCTGGGGAACTTCTGAGTACGTGACAATCTCTGTGGTGTTGCAGTCCTTAGAGAGTAAAGCCAATAGGAGAAAAATCTTGATTTGTTCCTAGGAGTTGGGAGGAATTGTGTTGAATAAACATGAAAAGTAAAACTGAAATCTGTTTGAGGATGTAACGGTAATGTGTTGACTGACTGTCATGCTTTTTGTGTCAAGGGCTGTGCGTGCTTGGGATTGGAGTCAGGCTAAAGCCTTGGTGTGGATGGCAATGCCTTTGGAATTAAAGGTGGTTGATGAAAGTTGAAGTTTTAACTCTAATCTGTAAACAGGAAAGTTGAGATTGTTGTTAGTGGTTAGATGGTGGAAAGGTGTACGTGTATGCAGATATTAAATCCTGCAAGTACTTGACAGGCAGAACTCCTCTGTTGTAACACAGACATTGATGGAATTTTGACTTTGGTGAAAAGACAGGCTGCTACATAACCCATAACTACAGCTGCTTTCTTGGAACCAGTTACATCATTTACAGCATGGCTTTAACTGTGTTCCTGGCATGACAGCCTTGCCCCCTCCTGATTTTTATAATGTTGGGGGTTTTTTTAATTCCCTGCTTTCTCAGAGCTAACCTTTCTGTGCTGTACAGCAATAAAAGATGTGTCTCCTGTCTCCCCTGGGAGATAATGGAGGCAGGTGATAAAGTGGTTAATATTGCCTCCTGCCACTACCTCTGTCTAGTAGATCCTTCTAAGCTTAAATAAATTTGTAGTACTTCTGTTCGGAGTTTATAGTCCATTATGTCCATTTTCAATTTCAGGGTTTTTAAGTCTCAAAACCTTGTATCTCAAGGCTTTTCCTCTGACGGTATCAGGCTTGTAAAGAAGTAGCAATAATTCTTACTAATCCAATTTCAATAAACTGTTGTCACTGACAAGTTACTTGTGGGGACCTGAACAGGATATGTCTGTAACTGTCCTAGGGAATTCCAGCATCCTTCCTGCTTTCAGATCTTTTTCAAGGAAAGAAAAAGCTGGTAATTCAGGCCAGTTAATCTTATTTTTGTTGGGAGGAGAAATGGGCATTTTCAGACCTGATGACAGAACAGATCTTTAAGGTAGGAGCCACTTACTGTCTTGCAGATATCTTTTGTAGGATACCCTCACTTCAAAGTTGTGAAGGCAAATGCTTTAAATAAAAGTTTGGAGATAAATTTAATACTGTGATCTTTGTCACAAGCAATCTTCACTGTCAGTGTGATTCAGGAGTAACATGAGATTGATTGCCCTGATGCCTGCCTTTGAATTCTGTACAGTTGTGCCAGTTTAATACTAGTTTTGTATGTACTTTAGGATATGATGGGAGATTCCCTTCATCTACAAAGAGGTACTGAATTCACCTTTTTTCTTTGCCTGTTCATATGTGTACAACAAAATTGCCTTCACAGTCTGTATGCTGTCTCCTCACTGAAAGCATCCAGGAATGGCATTCCTTGATTTTTATCTCTTTTCTGCCTTGGAATGGAACAAACTGCTAAGGCTTCTCTGCCAATTAAGAATACCCTTCTGCATGTCTTTGTGATTACAGCTATCTAAAGACAGTGTAAATTAAAGAATCTTTTCAAAGGAGAAGTACATTAATCTAGACTGACTGAACAGATACTGGGACTTGCTTAACTTCCCTTTTTGTCAAGTAACAGTGGTATGCTGAAAGCCTTCGTGGTCTTAACTGTGATACAGTACAGCTGTAAAAATTAGTGTTTGGAGTAGTTCTGAGTTAAGAGATTTATAAGAACAAGGCTGGTAGCTGTGGTTACTTTCCTTTTCCCCTCAGGTAAGTGCGAAGATTATTCATAATTGAATCATTTGCTCAGAGACTTGCTTCCATATACATAGATTTCTCCCAGACTTGTACTATTTGGCCTGGTCTCTTCTTCTCAAATAATTGTAGGACTTTTTTTTTTTTCTTTTTTTTTTTTTT
>VYZT01021245.1:92075-102093 GCA_013400735.1 Pomatostomus ruficeps
TTTGACTGAGGTTGTAACTTTGCACGTTAAGTGTAGGAAAAATGCCTCTGGAGATGATGGCATCTACACGTACCCTTTGAACAAAGATCTTGTGCTCTCTCAGTACAGGCTTAAATGTGAGGATGTGGGAGTGTAAGAATGGCTTAAAATTCATCAGATTTCCTGTGCAGAAATAGGAGTCCAGTTGCCTTTAATGTCTCAGTAGTAAGAAGCGGATGTAAAAGCTGAGAGTCGGCAGACAACCTTCTGAGGGTGAGACTTTCTACTCAAGGTCTCAAACATAAGCTTTGCAGTTTTCTTTTGTTTTCTTTTTTTTTTCAAATATTGGATCCTAAAAAGATCATTTGGACTGCTTAAGCTAAGAGCTTATACTATTTACACATCAAATAAAGCTAGGTACTGTAAACATCACTAAGAGCTGGAACTAATGCCTGCCTCTCTGTGGAGTAGATAACAAGCTTGTCTAAATCCAGCTGATTAGAAGATGGGGGGGGAAAAAAAGATATATTGACCAAGTACCCAGTGCTAGGGCTTCATAGCATCTTTCCTAGTCTGTCTTCCCCCTTCAGAATTTTTAAATTACAGACTTGTTGGCATGATGATGGGTAGCATAAGGGACACCTGACTCTCCCTTCTATTTAAGGAGTCTTGAATTGATTGTCTACCTGAGAGCCAGACTCATGCCTCCCTCTCAGCTGAAGCTGGGACACTTTATAAGTAAAAGTATGAAAGACACTGAAGCTGGGACATGTTATGGATAGGGGCTTAAGGTGTGTGTCCAGGAAAGACAAAGCACAACAGTGCCTGGTGAGAAGGAATTTTTATGGCAAGGGAAAGTCCTTTGTGTTTAGTCTTTGCTTAGGATAGATCTCTGTCCAAAGGAAATCTTAAACTGATCTTGCAGTTAGGATATGCAGTTTCTATCCTATAGTTAGAAGCTTTAGCTTATTGAAGAGTTTGTGTAGCTTGCTCATAACTTTAACAGTTAAAATTCTTAGAAAGCAGAACTGGTCCACTGGTTCTGGTCACATGAGGATCTTCTTTTAATGTGCCTCTGTAGATAGTAGAAGAAACAGGACTGATCCAATGATCATTCCATGGGCTAATTCCTGGTTTCTAGAATGTAATTCAGTGCTTTGGTCGGGTGTTGTGTATCCAAGGAGAAAACATACTCTATCTGAGGTCAAAAGATATGTGGCATCACGTGGCATCTGTACTTGAGAATGAAGAAGTATTCCAGGCTGTGCTTTGTGCCTGTTTCTCTGTATGGCAAAAGGTTATAAGTCAAAAGAACTGTTCCCGACATCCATTACAAGAATTATCAGACTTTTGGCAAGGACTGTGCCCTTCTGACCAAGTGTCTGAACTTAATTGTCCTCCTCCTTTGTATTGTATCAAGAATATCCTCTCATTAGAAATAGGGAAAGATTAGTCCTGTCTCGGTCTGTGTATAACTGTACGTATGTGCCCTTTTCACCCTGCTATGGAAATCTGCTCCATAACTAATCTGGAGAACATGCCATCTGTGTTCTGCCCCTTCATCTCTGAGTTGAGTCACTCTGAGGACTTGAGTCACTCTCAGAGCAGTAGATCTGTTTCAAAAGGGAACTGGAGAAAATACTCATCATGTTATTTCAAGTCAAGCATCAAATACATTCTCTGCTCATAGTTAAACTTGAAGCCTGTCTAATATAAGAGTATTGAAATGATTTGCATATTTACTGTTTCCTTATTTGTCTTTTAAACAGAGGAGTATGCTTATTGTATGGCTAAATGGAATAAGTATTTAGCAGTTTCAGTTTAGTTGTTTTTTTACACAAAAGCTACTTTCTTCTTATTGCTGCATTTACAGTAAATGCAGACAAGTTCCTGAGCTCCAGAAAGCTGGGTGAATGAGGACTTGAAGGTCAGTAATGGTCTGGTACTTCTGCAGTGTGAGCAAAGTCTGCTGGAACTGGAGCACACACTATTCCCAATTGTAATTAATAAATAGAAAAAAAAAAAGTGATAAGGGTAGTCATCTGCTAAAATTCAGTCCTTCTGTAATACTTAGTTATTTTGAAAACCTGTATTTTTAAAGGAAGTTGCTAAACCATGCCGCAGTATTGAGCTTGAAATACCAAGTTCAGCATTTGAAAGCTGTGATACAACACTGACAGGAGAAAGTATTCACAACTGGAAATCCTTTGTATGACTTTGGAGTAATTATCAGAGGAAAAGCCGGTCTGTGTTCTGTTTGGTAAATTGCACTTCAGTGAATGCATTGTGTTGGGCTGATAATACTTTAAACCTGTGCCAAATATTTGCTGTGGGATAGGGGAAGGTTACATGTGAGTCTTCTCCATCTCTGTCTTTGCAACTCTTAGTTAACTGGATGATCTTAATTTGCTCACCAAATTAGCTTCTAGTACACTAATAAATACTAGAGGGACATTTTTAACCATACTTAGTGGTTTTGCAGCTCAAACCTGTAAGGACTAGCATTCTTAAGTCCTGTAACTGATGCTGTTTTGATGAATGAATAGAAGGAATACTTTGGTGTTGAAAATGGTCAGGGTGTCACTAGAGTGCTCTGGTGTTACATGGAAGCAGAGCTGTAGTGCTCTGGAGGGCAAATAGTTTTAACTTTGGAATGTGTCTTAGCATCAGTGTTATTAAATGCATGATGTACAGTTGAAGCTCAAACTATTGAGTTTTAGTGTAATTATTTGATCTTAAACACTTGGTTTAATTTCTGTGCTGGAAACAAAGGAATGAGAACTTACTTTCTCAGCTGTGCAGCAGTGAATAACTGGGGATTTTTGAGTAGTTCTCAGACTACCAATTCCTCAAATCACAGGAGAATTTCCTCTTTTGACTGAAAATTAAAGTTTTGGCGATGTATGTTCATAAGGGGAAAAAGTAGTCTCTATCATTGTAGTGAGATATAAAATTCTCAAGCTTGGCTTGCCGTGGAGCTATCAATGAATTCTAGTATTTGTATGTTTTCCTGTTTTTGTAGGACACTGGTTGTGTTGCTTTCTGCCTCTTTTTCCATAGCTGCCTTACTATGAAGAGTAGCCTGCCAGAAGCTCTGAAAGGATTGACTGCTCAGTGTGTGTGCTGTCTTACTCTGACACCAGAATTGTTTGTAAGCTACCATAACCCTTCTGACACTTAGTTATCTTTATGGATCTTTATGGCTTATTTTTTCTTCAACTCATTTTGTATACTCTGCATTTCAGATCTGTCTTATGATGGGCTGTTGTGTCTAACAGTCCATTGTGATCTTTGTTAGGGAGGACACATCACCTTAAATACATGTTGCTATCTCTTCCGTGCTTTCTGTGTTTTGGACTAAGCAAAATCAAGCATGGGCAAATATGATGTGTGTAATGTGATTTTTAAATGTGGTTCATACCTATACAACAATGTTAGGTATACAGGCTAGGTGGAGTTACTCCTCAACATAATTCAGACAAAGCTTTTGAGTTGAAATAACGTGCATGTTAAGTTGTGAAGTCTACGTTTGTCTGGGCTTTTGAAGATGCTGTGAAGGTTAGCAAATAAAGAGGAAATGAAATAGCATCTCAGGTCACCCCAGATGGTCACCTCAGTAGTGTCTTTGGGATGCAGTTGTCTGATTGTAGCAAGGCAGAGAACTGGAGTGTGGGTTATTGGGTCAGCAGTTGAGGGTTTGGGCAGAATTTCAGGACAGACTGACCTCTGCATCTGTTTCCCTCTGCATCTCAGCCCTGAGTCATCGCTGTTGCCTGCTTGTGAAGACTTGTAGCCAGCTCTGACACAGGGCTTACCTGGGCTGTGAGTGACAGTCTTGCTTTAATGGTGGCAAAGACTGCAAAATTATTTAACTTGAAGCCCCTATGTAGACACTGCTGTATCTGAGAATAACTGCCTGTTTTGCCTCAGTATTTCAGCAAACTTGGAGTACCTTGAATCCCTCAGTAAAACCTACTAAGCCCTGTATCAGTGGCTTTACCCTTTTCTCCTGAGGATGTAGCCATTAATAAATTTCTTAGAAGTTTTCTTCCTTGTAGCTCAAATGAGTGTGAAACTTGGAGGCTTGGGAAGCGCTGGCTGTGACTCTGCCTGTTGAAACATGTATGCCAGGGAAAAGCAAACACCATGCGATTCACAGAAGGCTCTTTGCATCTTTATGGTTAATGGTTTTCTTGAGCATGAATTTTGTATGGAGAACAAGATTTAATCAGGTGCTGTACTAATTCCACCTTCCCCTTAAGTGGCAAAACTAATGAAGTAAGGGATGGTCGCTTAAATGAAGAGGTGAAGTCTCCCTAATTTAGCAGGAACAAGTAGGTTTATTGTCTGCTTCCTTCTTTTGAATTCATCATCCTACAAAGCTATGCCAACACAGTGTGTGGAGGGCAGGCAAGGATATCTCCTGGGAATGAGCTTACTCCTTTGTTGTTCACCTGCTATTCTTATTAGCCTGTCAAAGAAACAGTGTTAATTTACTCCACAAAGGTCTATTGAAGTAAAGAAAATTAGTTTGTGAACAAATTTTGTCTGTAAACTAAGATGGCAGCTAACTTGGTTTTTCTCAGCTGTGCTATTTATACCGCAGGTTACAGTTTGAGGATCTGTTATTTAAAAAGAAGAAAAGCTCTCTTGACAGTTTTTATGGACAGAACTGGATTAATCTAGATCGTATATAAGGAATCATTGTCTTGAAAGCTGTAGAGATCTTCCAAAGGGACCACATCTGCAGCATTTTCTGTGTGTGCTCCGGCTTCAGCACCCTTGTCCTTTCCGTGTGCAGTGCTGCCCAGTGCTCCTGTCCAGCAGCCTCCTTCCTCTCCAGTTCCTCCTGTCACACCAGGCTTAATTCTTTGCCCAATGCTGGCAGATGATGTACTTCCACTGTTTTTCTGGATGTTTCCATCATCCCTTCAATCCACTGTTACATACAGCAGTTCTGCCAGGAGGAATTCTCCCATCCAGAATTGCTCCACAGCTATTGCTGCTGGCACTTGCTTCCCTTTCTCACCTGAAGCCGGTCTGCAGGAAGGGGTTGTCAGGGAGGAGGAACTACAGCACAGGAAATGCTGAGCAGCCAGGAATGGGAGCAGTGCAGGACTGAGGGGGGCAAAGGGTCTTCACTTAGATATATATTCCTTTCTGTAAACCAAAATCCTGCTTGTGACTTCAGTAATTACAAGGAGATTTAACTATTTGAATTTGGCAACATGATACTATGTGTCCTGACAGTGAAACTGTGGAAATGTAACAACTTTTCTGTTTAATGAAATGATCGATCATGCTTGAAGGAAAAATCCATTTTTGGTACTGAATAAGAAGCTTTTCATACTGCAGCGTAGCAGGATGGAGGAAGTGCTTTTGATTGAGTGTACTGATGGAACTTGCATGTGTTGAGTTTCATAAATGGTCAATGGGGCAGCAGGGCTTTCAATCCTGTTATGGGCTGTAGGCAGTGATAGAACTGCTCTGCTCAGCTCTTGCCAAGCAGCATGAGTGTGAGGATCTTACGGCTTCCATTCAGTTTTAAGGGAATTATTAACCTGTACAGTTGCCTGGCAAGAGGACCATGAATGAAAGGGGCTGAATAGGGTGGTGGAACAATTGTTAAAACAAAGGCTGTGCATTAACGGAGTGAATGTGTTTTAGGTCTTTTTCTTGGGTCTTTTTCCCCTTCTGCAAGAGAGAAAAAAAGTGCTTCTTACAACATTTGCAGAAAAAAACCCACCAACACATTAACTTGACAGGCACTTACTTATCTTAGGTGCTGCCTTGACACCAACTGGCAAAAGTTGTCATTAGTTAACATTATTCTTTTTTTGGTTTTGCTTTTCAACTGTCTATTGCAGTTATTTGTTTCAGTGGAGCTGTGAATAGGATCCCTTGATTTCATTTGTCCATTAAATTTTGCATAGCATCTCAGAGTCCTTGCCTTCTTTTCTCCTAGCTGTGCTCTTCAGGTTGCAAGTTTTTCCTTTGCAGAGAGGGCAGGAGGCAATGGGTGGCATCTTTGATGGTAGTTTCCACTGAGACTAAAATCATTCCCCAGCCTTAATACTTCATAGCTCTTTCTCTTCCCTCCACCCTTCCCAAGCTGGGACAAGTCAGAAATGTTATTGCCTTTGTGATTAGAAATTTCACTGCAAAGCAGCATATTTTTGTTAAATGCTCGTTAATCAGGATTACCTGATGTAAGAGGAACTGCTGATAGCTGATTAAATACAAATTAACACTGAATATTTCATGCCTCTTCAGCTGGATTTGAAACGACAAGACAGGGATTTTATATTTCTAAACCAAGTTTGTGCTAAAAACAGATGAGTTGCAGAATATGCTTGACTTTGCTGTAAGGAGCAGAAAGAGAATTGGAGGATAAAATGGGAAGATCACTCTTTAAAAGCAACTTTGAGATGTGAGATACTAAAAAGAAGGATCCTGGTACCAGGAACACCTGAAGCTGGAGCAGCAGTGGTTTTACTGGAGACAGGTTAAGTGACAACACTCAAGTATTTAAATTAGCTGAATTCCCTGAAAGAGAAGCAGCCTACAAAACCTCAAAGGGGGAAGGGCTTATGAACCTTTCACCACAATAGAAAGGTACCAGTTTGGGGCAGTTCATCATCCAGTTCCTGTACTAAAAAAGGTAGGCTGTTTGCTATATAAATCTACTCCAAATGAGCTGAAACACCCTTCAAGTGCTTGCAATGGAATCTCAGTGCTGCATTTCTGTAGGAAATGCTGTTTTGTCTGACCATACAAACACTGATCTTTTCTAAACCAGAAACTTAGTTTTGAAGCAGAAAATCCTGGTGGTCCTAGAGACGTTCAGATAGGTAAAAACTGCCATTGGTGGCATTTTTCTTTAACTGATGAAAACGGTAGCAATGAAGTATTTTTTTCCCTGTGTGCAATATATGTGACACTGTAAATAAAGCTTGAACCGAGACCTACTTTTTTCTGCTGCAATTATGTGTAACTCGGCTCCGTAATGCAGAGATGTAATGCTCTATTTTTTGTGCTGTAACTATATGTAACTTAACTCGGTAATGCTGAGATGCAATGCTCTATTTCTGATGCTTGTGATCATGGCTAGCTAATAGCCTTACTGACTCACAGAAGGGTTTGTAAGGATGCTTCTCTGTTTGCTTGTAATGTCACTTCCATAAAATCACCAAGTGTTTTTGAAATGGACATGTTTTTATTTGCATTCCTACAGGATTATGTAGCTTCCTTGGCACTGCAGGATTAACTTTGATTTACCCCTGGCACTGGTTTATGTGTTTGAAATACCATGTATTGTTTATGTTTAATGGGGTTCTTCTGCTTTTTCAGATTGTGAGGAGGAGCTGCTGCATCAATAATCTGAAGAAGAGAGTTCTCTGTTAAGACTGCAAGAAGATATTCCTAACTGGTAAACACTTGCTTGGGTTTCTTTGCTTGTAGAATATTTCTTTGTTTTCCATAATATTTTAGGCCAAGGAGTACAAAGTATTTTGATCTATTGAAAGCAAGAAGTAGTTAATGCATTATTTTTTTTTCAAACTGTCTGTAGCTTACCAGACAAAAGGCTCAGTAGCGGTGGATAACATGTGGGTATTTGAATTGGAATACAAATTGATTAAATTCCTGCTCTCTCAGTAGGAGAAAAAAGACTGGGTTTTTTTTCCTGTAGTGGCATGCTAAACATAGTCTATTTGCCTTTTTAGTTGAGACAAATACAATGTGTCTGTACTGTGTTCTATATAAATACTGTTTTAAGTGTGATAGTGCAAACAGTGAAACCTTAAAGATAGTGCTTCAGAGACTGGAAAGAGGAAAGGAAGTCTTAACCGAAGTCCAGATGCTTTGGAAGATGCAATTAACGTGCTTGTAATTATTCAATGGATGTTTGTTGAGGCATAATTTTCACTGAAAATAATGTATGCTAATAAAACTAAGTATATCCTGTAATTCTCAGAGATGTAAAGTCATGTGCAGACTGCTTTTAGGTACAGAACAGTAAAAAGGATCATCAGTGAAGAGCCCTGAAGTTAAATGCTGAGCTATACTATTACACAGCAATCACAAGGAAACATGAGAATTCAGGACGTTTGAATGTCTTGACATAGGTAAATCACATGCACATTGATGGTGGGTACCAGAGTTACAGCTCACTTCTTAAACACTTACTGTTGTAGATGGAGTAGCAGTTTTTCCTCTGTAATTGTACCCTGCTATGTACCTTCTGTAAAGCTTGGATCCTACCTTTCTGTTTACTGCTGCCACTTGAGCTGCAGGGCTCATTGAACTTGTGTCAAGAGAGGGTTCTTAGCCCAAATGGGGTGTCGTGGCTGGGTTCAAGGATGAACATGGAAAGAAGTATATCCTGGCCAATAAGAAAACACTAAGCTTTCATGACTTAAGCATTTACAGATGCTTTATTAATCTTCACTTGCCAGCTAATTTGCCTAAATTTTATAGGCAGTCAAGGATAACTTCATAAAGTTCTTTTTTGTAGCTGTTGCAGAGAATATTAAAGTATTTGGTTTGGTTTCTCTGCCAAACCTAGATTAATGATAGGAAAGTTCTGACAGCTTATAGTAGTCAGCTATGTGCATCTTGTCAGAAACGACATAGTAAAAACAAAGTTTGACTTTACAGTCTTTTTTTTAATATAAAGATGACTTGCATAGTACAGCTATTTCTGAGTGGTAATTTCAAGAGTTTTGTTGCCTGTAAAATTGCAGTTCCCGAACCTAAAATGCATATGAGACTCATTCCTAAATACTGGGTTTGAAAGTGTATGTCCTTCAGCTTATGGGAGAAAAAACCTTTGGAATGTAGGGTGCCACCATATGAGGTACCAAAGCACTGTACTGCCAACATAAGGGTTGAACCATGTTATAATTATCTGATAGTAACTTTTAGGGTAATACTTTGGGTTGTTCTGATTGAATAGGATGTGAATTAGTAATGTGTGTCTGTCACTAAATTTGGGTGCATAGCTTGCCCCATACAAAAGACTGAAAAGCTCATTAGTCAAGAAGTGAAGTCTTCTGTCTTTTTCCCTACTTTGGCTTCCTCTTTCAGCCCATCATCTCCTCATCTCTCTTGGAGAGAGAAGTGTAACGGGATGGCCATGCTGAGTGAAACTGGGTAGTTCTATGAAGTAGTTCTTTGTCTGCAGCTGTGGTAAAGTATTTGCCTTAATAATTCAGTACTTCCTTTAGGACCAGTAGGTCCTTTTTAGCTTGGGGTAGTGCTACACAAATTTGGTTTCACCGTTTCCAGCATTAACTTTGATTAGGGAAGACAGGAGCTGGGAGCCTGCTGAGCTCTACTGCATTCTAGACCTGATCCAGGTTCTCAGCTCAGGCCCCAAACTCTGGGACTGGGCTGAAAAGAGAATGTGACGCATGGATGCTAAGTCCCTTGGGGCAGAGTATTTCTGTCTGGTCTTGCATGACTAGTGCCAAGATAAAAATTTTAACCCAGCTGGTCCTTGATGTGGTGCAGACTAGTCCAAATGGTTGTAGAAGACAAGCATGCCCATTTTATCCAGGTGATTTTTCTTTTGGTTATGATGTTTCACCTATCCATTATCACAGACATTGAAGGCCATGTAACATTTCAGTGTTTGCCTTATTTTTCTCGTATTAGCTGTTGTTTTTCATTACGCTAATTTAACTTGTATGAGATTATTTTTCCAGAGTATCAGTTGTTCAGAAAAGATCTTGATAATTGTCTTCTGCTTTCACATGTAATCTCTGATAATGAATCACTCTCATTTTACAGTTATCTCTTACATGCAGCTTGAACTTATCTGCATGCTTGAAGATTTAAAAATCTTTCCATACGAACTTAGAATTGTTCCCCTGAAATGATGATGGGGAGATGTTTTGAGCAAACTGATTAACATGTTATGAAGTCTCTGTTCCAGCACTGATATTGCACTGTTGGTGGATTAACAGGTTTTGCATTTATGCTAATTTTAATAAATATGAAAGCACCTTCCATATTATGTTTGCAAAGTGGAAGCAAA